>JABVXU010000090.1:0-164180 GCA_013365365.1 Cruorifilaria tuberocauda
AATATTAAAGTAATTTTATATATTAAAGAATTAGTCTAAAATTTATAAAATTGAAATTTTTATAATAAACTTCAAAATATTTAATTCCAATTGTCCTTCCTTCAATTTTTCTTCTTACGAAAAAAGAATTCATTTCTTTTCTCGACAAAATTTCTTTTTTTCTTTCTTTCATTCATCTTTCGCTCCATTTCTTCCTCCGTTATCAAATATTATCAGTGAATTGAGGCGTATATGTCTCGTAGAACGATTGTGAAAATTGTTTCAGGGAAAGTTGGAGGAGCGGAATTTTATTTCCGATAAATTTGTTGAAAAGAAAAAAAAATAATTAAATTATTCTTTCTTCCATACAAAAAATGCACATAATTTCAAATTAAAAAGTTTCAAATAACCAAAAGATATGTGACCTGAAATTCTCCAATCCTTTAAAACTCTCCAAGTTTAATGATAAGAATCAATGAGTAGTGAAAATATCTAATTAGTATTTACTCGATTAAAAAAATTCACATTGTCAAGTTAAAAATGATTGGAAAGTTGAAGTACACAATTTAAGCAAATTTACTCTAAAATGATAATTCTTCCACTTTTTTTTCACGCTTCATAATAATTCATGAAATCCTATTCATGTTTTAATTTAATTAATTCTGGTAGAAATTCATTAGCCTATATGCTAGCCTAAATGCGTCATTTATACCTGTACATGGTTATTATCTTTATCATTTGATAAAACGTGATAACAACTCCATCTGAATTATTTAAGTAAATTAACTTAATATTTGTAATAATTCTAGAATATCACGTAGATCTCAAATGAAATTTTCAACAAATTTCTGTCATTCACACAAAGTAATATTCTCTCTTCTCTTCAGGCAATTCTCGTCTAATTAAAGCGACAAATTAATTAGCAAATTAATAAAATTCATATGAATTGTCCTAATGAACACGTGAAGGATTTATTTTCCTATTTTTCCTTCTTTCTCGCTCGATCCCCATCCCGCCCCCGCCTTTCCGGTATTTGAATTGCTTTCAAAAAATTACTTCAATTTCGTAAATTCATTTAATATATCCCACTTTCCCTCTTTCTCTCATTCCCACTCTCTACTATTTCTCTCTCTTTTCCTTCAATATAGCAAATAATAAACAACCGTATGGATTGTAAACAAAAAGATGAAAATCATAACTAATCTTAGAGAGATTAAAAATAAACAAATGAATAAGCTAATCGGTGAAAAATTCCAAAAAAACAAATTGCGAGAAATTTGAAACATCAATTATACGTGAAATTTTATTTTAAATTTCAAAAGAAATTATAGAGACAATTTTTCATGCATTTGGTTAATTAATCATGATCGTATGAATTACAACAATATTTCATCGTTTGTTTTTACATTATTTAACCTTCCTCCTTTTTATTTATTAATAATTTCATTGAAAATTTATTTCAAATCAAAAAATTTTGACGATCAGTTCAATGTAAATTAAATGAGAATACTATTTCATGCATTTAATAAATGAATTATTAGTAATGATATGCATTAATTAATTGCAAAGAAACGATATAATCATCAATCAATTAATCAGATAATCAATCAGTTAATCAATCAGAGATCGATCATCTATCAAGTGTTTGCTTATACATTCATACGTTTTTATACGTGTTATACGTTGCTTATACGTTTTTGTTTACAATACAATACAATATTATTTGTATCAAGATAAGTAACCTTGTGCAACAACAGTAACACGAATAGATGAAGGAGATAATCACTTACTTGTTGATCGTGTTGATTCCAAATAAACATTTCTTTGGTGTAGGAAATTTGAAACCTAAATCTTTGCAGGAAATAAGAAGAAGATATGTACGCATGCGTGTATGTGTACGCGTACGTGTAGATGTATGTGTGCATGCGTGCATTGAAATTTCCAAATAAAGATGGAATTTTTTTGATTCCTTAATAATAAAGGATAATAATTAGAAGTTAGAATTAGTTGCTATTTCAGCCTCAAAAACTGTCAACATTGGACAATAATAAATTACATTGCTTGATATAATACAGAATTGATGACAGAATACCTGAGAAATATGAGTCATTTCAATTTGTTTAATTAAGAGAAATGAAAGTTTCAGATTTGTGAAATGCTTCAAAATCACTTAACTGAATGTATTGTGACAGCTCGGACGAATTGTTCAGAGAGATGTTTGGAGGCAGTGATGGAAGAAGAAGGCGAAAAGGACACGGAAACGACGTGTAATCAAAATCAACTTAGCAATCAAAATTGTCAGTTAGCTGTAATGACCAGTGATGCATTAGCATTACCCGATAATGGCTAAACCTTCAATTATCCGTTGAGCTTATCGCTTTTGTTGAAACTGACTAATTAGTCTTTACTTTTTCGATCTTAGTCTAATTTAGATCAAGCTAAAACTCTATTTTCTGCAAAAGTTCTTCCTTTAATTACTTTTAATGATTATTATTTGTAACCAATTAAATTATGAATCTTAGTGATTAATATTGAAAAAATTTATTTATTTTATTTTTTCGTCTAATTTCCTTCATGATAACAGATAGCTTTATTTCCTAGGCTTAAAAAAGATTTCCCGTTGTGCCTTTATGATTCAATTCTTTAGTCTTGTTGATTACTCATTTCACAAAGTATAATATCAATATTAAAAATTAAGAATGTTAATGAATAGTTAATAATTTTAAAGTATAATTAGCAGTGAGATCAATGATTAATCGTTAAAAGTAATTAAATATAATTAAAGATTGAATTGTCTAATAGCAAAGTGATAACATTTCTGTGACATACTGCAATGTTATGTATTTTTCTCTTTTCAAATTGGTTGTTGCTTATTAAAAGGAAATGATAAGGTGATAAGATCAGTGAAGAATACTTGCGATTCGAAGCAATATTCATTCATGCATTATGCAATAATTCATGATAATGAAATTTTAGTGATATTTTTTAATAAAATAAAAAAGATAATTAATTGTAATCGTTCATATTTGCTTACACTTTTTTGATTTAAAAGTTTATCATTATTAATACTTTTGCATGTGATGATAACGAAAAGCAATGTATGTTTGTTATATCGGGAAATATTTCGAGAATGATAAAATCAGTTTGAATTTCCATTTTTTTAATTTACTTATTGATTGTTTGATTTTCTTGAAAACAAGACAATATGTCAATAAAACTTTTTTCATTTTTTTTGATAATGAACCGGTTTAATTGCATTATCCGGAATTTCCGGAATCATCCGAAAAGAAAAACGGCGATTCGTTTTCTTTTATCGTTTTTTCCATCGTTATGATTACGGAAAATGAAGAATGAAACAAAATGATTTTCTCATAAGATGGCTTGTAGGATTATCGGATCATATCATTTATGATTTCAGAACAGTTCATAAAATTTAAATCACAAAATTAACGGTAGTAGTGAGAAGACATCGATATGATTTGATAAACTGTGATTACTCTTGAAAGGTAATTTTCCTGCAGCATTTATTATTGGCATAAGGAATCGTTTTTATTTTCCTTGGTAGGATTATAATCAAAAGTTTTTTTCTCTGCGAAAAAACCGTAACTTAGAATTTCCCGATATTTAATACTAGTTCAGTTTATAAACTTATCTAATGAAGCAATGGAAAATTTTCAGATGTTTTGATAGAAAGGTTAGATAATTTTTTTTGTTTTTTTATTTTCAAAAATCTGTCAGAAATTATTTGCTATAGATATTCATTTATTCAAAAAAATTTCCACGAAGTTTTTAAATTGTAAATTTAGTTTTATTGTTTAAATCAAGCATTTCAATAGCAAAGAGTTATTTCAGTTTTCGATTTAAATCTAATCACTCTTATCATTCATTTAATTTAGAAATTTCGCAACAATTCAAATAGATTAAATTGTTGACAATCACATATAAAATTTATGTGAATGAATAATTTGATATTCAACAATAATTATTCATTTCAATCTTTTCAAAAGAACTGAAATAAACATTGAATAAAACTATCAGTTAAAACTATGATTAAACTATAAAACGTTGAAAATTTTCCATTTTCTTCATTTTTATCTCCGATCGATAATTGATTGATTTCATTTGGATCACTTCAAACAAATCAATATCATTTTGTTTCTACTCTTTTCAGGGCAAATTATTTATAAGACAATAACTTTTCTATAGCATTAATTGGATTATATCACTTATTGTTATCTTTCTTTAGAATCTGAATGTTTCCTTTCTCTTTTTGTTTAAAATTTGAATTTTTTTTCTTAGTAAAGATTACAGTGTGAGAGAGAATGTGAAGGAGTGGAATCGATTTATTCCATCGGATCTTCTTATCACACAATTAATCTCTGTTAAGAGAGAAGGAAAGAGAGGTACCTTTGATAAGAATCAGTAGAAGGGAGAGAGAAGGAATGGGATGCTAAATTACCGGAAGCCCCGATGATAAACGGCGGAAGAGCTGAAGCAAAGGAGCATGACAACGGTCGTTTGCTAATCATGTAAATAAGCCACTTTGTGGAGCCTTAACGGATGACCAATTGATTGCTTGTTTGCTACCCAACACCGAATACAATAAGCCATATCAACAGAGCCTTCTAATATCTTGACTAATGAAGAGAAAGAGACAAAGAGGGAGGGAGAGGGAGAGAAATGAAGGGAAATTCTCCATTTCCCTAATTTTGAATTTAACCTAAAAATTCATTTTTTACGTTCGCTTTATTTCGCTTCCCTAATTAATAAATTTTGATAAGTGTTGTACTTTCTGTTTCTAATTGGTAAATTCAGTAAAAAATTCAACAGCAATTAAAGTTAGCAATGATCACTGCTGCAACAATCATTTGAATGAGACAGCTTACAATGTAAGCTTCTATCATTCCCTATTGCGATTGGCAGTGATATTTTCCAACTTGATCGATTCCTGAATGAAATCAAAATGAGCGACGAAATTGTCATTTAATTAAATGCTTAGAACCATCGTTTTCGAGAGTTTATGATTTTCGAGACTCTATGAGTTTTTAGCAATCATTGAAAAATGAGCGTGACATCAGCGAAATAATTTGATAGCATTACTAAAATAAATGTTCATTACGAAATTCAAATTTTAATTTTAGTAAAATTTGATCAAATAATATTGTTGAATGAAAATTTGCACATTCAATTTATGAATATCAAATTTTTAGTTCTTTATTTTTGAAATGTTAAATTTTTCTAATTAAACTTTGAAATACAAAGCGACATTCATCAATATTAATTTTCGTATTTTCATGGCATTTTCTTACTAATATGACGCATAATCAATAAATTATTTTGAGAAATCCACAAAGTTTGAAATTTACTAACAAAACATATCATTGCTTAGTTGAATGAAAATTGTACTTCGAGAGAGAAGAAAAAAGAAATAATTTTGTACTTCTACAAAAACATTTCAAAAATCTGTTCAAATTAAGAAAAAAAAAATTTTTCGAATTCGTTCCATTCAAATTACAAATTAATATATACTTAATTTAGTGATGCAATTACCGCTACAGCAATAAAAATACTGCATGAAAATTTCGAACCATACATTTCAAGTTCCACATTGATTTTAATTAGATTGCAAAAATAATTTAGTTTATTAGCCATGGTGTAATTAGGTTTTAATCAGAATGATTATTAACCGAAAATAATGTATTTTAGATGAATTAAAATCTTTTTCCTTTTAATGTGCAATGATTTATTAATTAACTTATCCTGAATTTATCAGTCTAACTTATCTTTAAATGGATAAATGGAGAATTCAAATAATTTCGGTTTTCATATTTTCTAATAAAAGGTAAATTCTATTTATAGTTTTCTCTGAATTTATCTCATTAATTTTCATTGCTTAATTCATTAATTAATTATTTCTTTTGTCATTTTCAATAGTTTAAAAAGAATTCTACAATTTCAACAAACATTTCAAGGAAAAAAATTTAGCAACAAATACTGCTTTTCGTTAAATCAATAAATGCACACAAATACGTATCACTATGATCCCATTGCAAGTTTATCAAAGATGAATAAATATTCATTTCACTACATAACAAACTAATTCCGGTAAATAAACAACGGTAGTGCTTATGTTAGCTGTGGGTATTGATCTGAAAAAGGTAATTATTAATTAGTCATTAAAAATTGTGCGCTTTCGTAATGACAAATTTGGGATTTTCTGTAATGGAAAATAGTACGGTGTCGGACAAATAGGTTATCATTTTATCAGTGTTTATCATTAAATTTCAATCTCAGTTACTTTTAGGAAATCCTGCAATTGAGATTGAACTCTAGAATACGATCGATATATTTATGCAGCAAAGAGCAAAATATAGAGAAAGTGAATTTCATCTATCATTTTGGAACTGATATGAAACTTCCATTACTTTTGCATCTTATCATTTATAAGGTATTGTTAAAATTTGAAATGATAAAACACAAAAGCAAACTTTCATTAAATGTTTAGCAAAATCTCTTCTTATATAGCATGCATTTTTTTAATTGGATTGGATCGAAGTGAATTAACAAACGAACTTTACCGAATAGTATAGCAAATACCCGGAACTCATGGTCTGATCAAATGAGCGTTTGACTTCGCTTGAGGTTTTTGTTATTTTTCGATCCATTATCGGAAATATCTTGTTCGTGAACCTCAACCTTTTCATTATCTTTGTTTTTCGGCTCTTCTTCTTTCCTAACAATGAAATAATTAATTTTAGTTTTGTATCAAATTAATTTCTTCATTTTTTATGTTTTACAAACGCATACATTAATGTTAGTAAAATTTTAATTTTCCTGCGGACTGGGAGATACCGGTCGACAAAATAATGGTGCTATTGCTTTGATGGTTAAGAAAATTGCTTAATCTCAATCCATTTTGAGTGCTAACATTTACTAATCTATATTTCCAGGTCTTTTAAATTTTTTAATTAAAAAATTTTTAATTAGTTTAACTCGATCCCCAAATAATTAGTAGTCAGCGGATAATTGCGGAAAATGTGCTACTTGATAAATTTAGCAAATATCGGTTAGAAATGATAAAACGGAGTAATGTTAAATATTTTTATGAAATGACTAATACTATTTTACGATTGATAAACTGATAACAAGAGAAGCACTTGTAAACAGGCAAACAGAAAACACATGCATAATCGTGATAAAAAACCATAATACGAATTATTAGCAATGGTAATGTAAGAGATTTAATTCTTTTAGAAAGAAAAATAAAAAAAAATAAATGAAATTAGCATAATTTGAAATAACCTTCTTTACTACTAATCTACTTTATTGTAAAATTAATCACAGTAACTTAGATTTATGCAAATTCCACGCTTATGATTATATTAGACATTGAAGTTGATTAACTGTTCAATCACTTACTTTTAATTTTTAATAGCTTTTTGATGAAAATTTTCAAAGTATAAATAATATACTAATAACCAATATATTATCAGGTTATCATCTATCAGAAAATTACGAGAACAAAATAATCAATCAGTCACTGAACGCATGTGAGTGGAGTTTTATCATTGTAATATTCTGTTGTTAGATACATTGATAAATAATTCTAATTTGATAGAGATTTCAAATAAAAAAATTAAATCTTATCATTAATCAAATAAATCAACAACACATTCATTTGTCAACTTTACCACAATCTATCTAATTTATTTTTATCTTAATTAACTGTTTAATTAGTTTCATTTAATAATCATTACAGAGTTTACGTGAAGTACGTGAAAAGTCTTCTCAAATATTTTCTTAAAATGGTTTCAGTGAATTTTTCCTCATTTATTTCAATTTATTTATTTCATTCAAGGAAAACAAACTGTAATAAATTAAATATTTCCAGAAACTATCAAAAAAATTAGATTTTTAATTTTTCATAATTAATCAATGAACGAAATATTATTGATAAGAAAAACAGTTCATTTCATATAACGATGATGAGTTAGACGTTCATCTATGTATGAGGAAAAATAAATCAAATGCGTGATACCAATAAATCGATAATCGATTCAAGAATGAATACAATTAACAACCTTGAGTCAGGCTCATCGATTGTCCTCGACCAGCGGTGATTATTTCTGGTAAATGTGACAACTCGTCGAAGTTTCGGTTTCACCTCCGCCATGATAAAATGCACTGATTCTGTCAATAGCAATGATTAAATTGGTTAATTTCAAATTAAAAAATGAATTGATAGCAAATGAATATTGCCGATTATTTGGAAAAAGTAAAAAAACAATAAGTTTCAATAAATTAATCAATTAATTTACTACAGGTAAACAAAAAAGTTAATATTCAAGATATATTAAATCAATGCTTTCAAATTTCATTTCTATTTTCTCCATTGCTTCTTCTAAGTTTGATTAATAGAAATGCATGAGATGATACTTTTGAATAGTAACTTAAAAAGAATATCAGAAATGAAAAAACCTAACGAATCATGCCACGTGATAAAAATGATTATTTGATTAATTTGTTAAAGCTTAATTTAGCTGAGATGTAGATACATATGAGATGAGATAGAGTTTGATAAATCATTTTTCAACAAAACATATGTATTTCACACGTATATTTAGAAAGACAAACACGTAAATTGGAAAATATAATGATATTCAACTAATAGGAAACAATTAAATTGTCTATAACCATCAATTATCTTTGATGAAAGTTATGGCGTTTGTTAAATTCAATTTAATCTTGAAAATGAACTTTTTCTTTTCGCATCAATTTTTTCATTCTTTCTCGTTTCTACATTTTCTTCTTTTCCTCCCTCTCTCTCTCTCTTTAAATGTTTCTTAGGATTTCAGGATGGAGAGTTTTCATCGAAACATTCATTTCCTGAGGAAACAGCTGTACTCATTTATTCTCTCATCTAAACTCACAAATGAGAGAGAATGAAAACTTTTTTCTCCTTTCTCCCATTTCATCTACTTTGTGTCGTAAAATTGTTGAAATGATTACTTCGAAAAAGAAAAATCAAAAACAAATCAATCGATATTTTCTATTTTTCGTTTTTTTTTAAGGAAAATCCAATCCGGAATTTTAATAGCAGAAAAGCTAAAGTTCTTCTCTGTCATTCCCAATTACATATTATACAAAACAAATGACGTAATGAATTGACGGAAATTCAATAATCAACAAAATTTTAACGAAAATTGAATGTATTTGTCTAAATACTAATTCTGTTAATTAATTACTTCATTCTAGTAGCTTGTAATTAACAACAGAAACAATCAATACATTCAAATATATTTTTGGCTTCTTAAAGATAAAAAGCTTACTTATTTTAGATTCAAAGATATGAAAAAACATAATGGATGAAAATATTTAACTGAAATTTAAAGTGGATTAAAGAAGATGGGAAAACAAATATGTTTACGTAGGAAAGGCTCAAATTAAACCGAACACTAAGAAAAAGATCTTAGATCAATCTTTCATTCAAAAACTTTTCCTATTAATGATTAAACTTCATCAGAATAAAATGAATTATATGCTTCAAAACTTTTAAATTAATCAAAAACGATGTGCTAACTTTCGTACAAAGGTTTGAAATTACAATCAATAAGTTAATTAATCAATTAATTATCATGACAAAAGATCGAAAAATTAATGAGGAACAACAACTATATGTAATGTATATTTCTATCCATGATATACGATAATTAAGTTTAATTTATTACAAAAAACTAATTGATATCGTTTGTTTATTTTGAGGAATACTTTTTAAAGAAAGTTTAAAATCTAGATCAAACTCCATTTATTTAATACCGATTATAGCAGAGATCAATGATTACAGTAGCAAGCAATCAATCAATATTAATCAAATTATTCCGTATGCTTCATAATTATTCGCCTAATAATAAAATGTTGTAAATTTTTTTTAAGGAAGTGAAATCTTTGGATTGAGAAATTAGTAGTCATGAAAAAATACATTGAGAGGAAAAGCTAAAGGAAAGTGAAATGCTTTCTTTCATTTGTGAAGAGAGAGAAATTTCTCTAAGCGAGAAATGAGAGGAAAAGCTAATCCTCTATTTTTCATTTCTTCTTTACAAAAAAATCATTCCTTTGTATTTGATGTCTATTAGCATTGCTGCTTATATTCCTTTTTTCTCTCTTTTTCAATTTTAATTTTAAAACAATTCTTTCCTTTTAATTATTCAAAATTTTGTACTTTGAACAAAAATATCATTTTAACTGATTGAAATCATTTTGGATAGAAACTGTAAAATGTGAATGTGAAGAATTTAGTATTTAATTATTGCATTATTGCAATAATTATAAATTGATAATGAATAATTTGTCAGAAAAATAAAGAAATTATAAAAGAGAAAATATATGCATAAGTGTAATTAGCAAGAAATAAGAACAAAAAGACGTAAGACAAAGTTTTACTTAATTATATGTTTATTGAAATTACATCTGCCGTTCGCCTATGAATTTCTTTATTTTTTCAAATTTAATTTCATCAAGCAAAACTGGAAAATAAAATGAAATGGGAAGATTTGAAATAATATTTTGTTCGAATTAATTACATATAAATAATTAATGATGGAAAATTCATGATTCCATGTGTGAAAAACGTGAAAAACAACAATTTATTCAGTGATATGGTGAATTAATCATACTTACGATAGTCATTCATCTATGGTTCTTTTTTCCGATATTCAGAGTAAATAGTTTATTTTTCTCACAGAGTAATTACTTAGTGTTAAGAAAGAAAATTCATCTAATAATGAATTTATTTTGTTTGCATGAATACTCTTACTTTGTTTATTTTTAATTATCAGTATTATCATTATTGTGAAGTTCTTTAAAAAAGATTTCATAATTATTGTTGAAAAATGATTCCCTGATAAATGCTTTTCTAACTTTTTTCTCTTTTTTTAAAATTTGCCATAACATTCTAACGATAATGAATGATACGGTTGAAAAGAGAGGAAACAAAGAGTGATAATTATTCATTCATTCATTTTCATTTCTGATTTCAAGTGATAACAATGAACTTTTTCATTTTACTTTATTCACTTTACAAGTTTATTTTATTAAAAATTTAAAATTAATCAAATATTAATTATATTTTATTTCTTTTCATCTTTCCAACTTAATTATATATTTCTTGATTAGTTTTGCAGAATTAGTTGTAAGGGAAGAAGAGACAAAACGAGAAAAAGTAGCCAAGGAATTGAGAAGAAATTATCAGCCAAATGTTAATAGGAAGCTAACTTGCTAAACTTAATCAACAGATCCATTTTCCTTCACTTTTGCTTTAGCATTTTGCTAACAAACATTTCGCATAACTTTTTTCTTTCATAACTTTAAACTAATACCTTTTGCTTTAATTTCTATTTTTACTCTTTTTTAATTAAAAACTTATATTAGTTCCAATTTTTTCAAGATTAATGTTATTTTATTAATTCGGAAATTGCTTTATTGTAAAATTTTCATTTCAATTAAAATCCAATGCCTTAAAGCATGAACAAATTAATTACAAATTATAAATGAAACAAAGTAATTGAAATTATGCATGATATTAACCATACATTATTTTACTTTATGTGATTAATGCATATTTGTAATTGCTTGTTCACATTACTAAGAATAAGAATAAGTTATTTAAATGAGTAAATTATCTATAGGTGAATGTAAAAGATACTAATTTACATTTAATTACGATATTAACAAAAAAAAATGACGTTGTTGAAAAACAGAGTTAATGGATTTATATGTTTCAACTAAGGTGCTAAGGTGTTAAGACTAAATTAAAAAGATTAATGCAAGCCTTGGATTTTAATTATGAATCAGAAGCAGAAATAGCAACAAGGACAAGGTAGATAAGTAAAGAAAAAAGATTTCGGAATTTGAAGAAGAAATCAGAGAATATCAAAATTAACCTTTGACTTCTGGATGTATGAAATAAACCTGGTAATTAATTACGTAATTAATAACATTTTCAACAAATATACATAAGTCTCTCTCATTTGCAATTTGTTGGAGAATAGCATATTAAATTTAAAAAAGTCATTCAGCAAATATTTTTTAAAAATATACTTTTGAGTAACTTTTTCAAACTAAGCATTGCTGCTAACTTAAATTATTGAATTGATTATATTTTCACTTCATTTCAGAACAGAAATACGCAAAATAATTATTACAAAAACTTTGAAATGAAAGAAAGAAATACTGGATTCTGAAAACCTTTTCAGGATTCTCTTTTCCTGCTAAATTCTTCAACTAAATATATTTGTTTATCGGAAAACAATAGATATAATAATAATAGCAACAAGCAATCATCAGAAGCTAATTTTTATACATTTTAATTTTTAATTTTGTTTTTTTTTCAAATTTATCAAAATTAAGAAATAAGTTACTATGATAATGCATCATATCGTACCATATGTTTAATCAAGAAAAGTAATAGCAATGGATCGATCGGATTGTTATCGATTAAGCAGACGAACTGAAGCGGAAGCATCGTAAAATTGAATATTCGAGTGGAGGAGCGAGAAACTACGCTCTCATCGAGATCCTATCATATCATATTCTCCATTTCCTATCTTTATTTCAAAAATTTTGGAAAGGGATTGAAAGGGAAAAGGTTTTTTCAGAACTTTTATTGTAATATTGATTATCTAATTTAAACAGATTATTTATAATTATACATGAAACATGTGTAAATATCAATTGAATATAAATATTGATCGAAAGAAATATACCTTAACCAGAAGTGTAAGTCTCAGTGTGTATTGAATTTCAGTATGATGACTATAAATAGGTAAAAGTATTAATTAGTGTTAATTAAATATAGTTCATTCTAATTTTTCAACAATTTTTTACAAAATTTAGCAAAAAAATTAGTTGTAATAATTTTGCACATAATTTCAACAATGCTAAATTAAGATTAATGAAAAAAAAAATGATGAAAAGGAAAGGAAAAAAAATGAAAGTATAAGTAAAAGAGAATAGATAGGTTAGTTGAATAATTATAGAAAAGTATCACAGAATGACGTTAATCGGAATTCATTTTCTTTCTTCATCTCTCTCTCTCTCTCTCTCTCTCTCGTTAAAATGATATTAATTTATTATTTAGGACTCATTCCAGAATTTTTCCGTCTTACGTATTTTACTGAAAATTTTAAAAATGAATAAATTGAAGAAAAGGAAATTTGACTATTCCTTCCTATACAATTGGATATGAACGGAAATACTGCGAGATATCTTTGCCCTGAAATCTCAAAGTAAGAAAAGTTTCATTTTTGCTGAGCCTGACGGAAACTGACCTTTTAATTGCAAAGGTGACGTAATTAGACGTTTTTATTCTGCAATTCGCGTAACAAAAAAGAGATACTTTTTCCGTAATAAAATTGCGAAAATTTCTTTTGCTTGCAATTTAATAGGATATGTTTCAAGAACTGTTTTTTTGTAGAACTACAAAATTATTTCTTTTTTCTTCTCTCTCTTTTTTTTTTCTTGGCATCTTTTTTCCCAATCATGAGAATATCAAAAAATTTTCATTCTTATTTATATTTGCCACATCAATATTAATAGTTACGATTTTATATTTCCAAATAATAAAAATTTTTGTACAATTTGAGATTTAGCAATTGGATATTTACAGTCTAGCGAGAGTTTGCTTTCTTCTGAATGAAAGATAATAACTGTGTTTTCTAAAATCACAAGATTAAGCTGAATTTTTATCATTGTTGTTTTTGAATTCTCATGAAAAACTATTTGGTTGTACTTATCATTGCAAAAATATACTTTTCATTTTCATTTTTTCATTTCTTTTACTTTTTCCCATAGCTTTCTTTCTGCCATTTCAACTATTTCATTTCAGTTATTATTTATTATTATCCATATGTGTACTCGTACAAATATGTAAATATTGTCATCTTAGTTTTCAATTAAGATAGAAAAATGAAAAGATTTGTTATTTTAAATGCTAAATTGGAAGTTTCAAATCACTTTTGAAATATTTAAATTCTTAGAAGAAAGTTAAATTTATGAATAAACAACGGGGAAAAGTTCGAAAAATAAAAGTAAGCAATAAATCAGAAGGAAAATCAATTAGCTATAATATTTTAAAATTTATTTAACAAATTGTCCGTTTATTGCGCAGAAACTTTTTATTATATTACCTTTTTGCAAATCGTTCGAGAAATTATTGCATACTTAAATATCGTCCCAAATGACAAATATATGCATTTTGCAAGGAAATTAATAAAATTATCTGGAATTCAACTGCCTACTGAAAGTATTATTTCTGAAATTTCATTCCTTTCAGTTTTCAATAGGTAATTTAATCATACTTTGCCCTTTGTCTCTATCATTTATTCCATCTAAACATTTATTATACTTTTATGCATTATCTTTTACATAGTATACTGGTATCATACAATTAATCTCAATATAACATAAAGTATGAAATTATCATAAAAGAATAATTTCCATTTTGTTACTTTTTACCGCCTAACCTATCTATTGACGCCTGTCCATTCCTATTAAAATGAAAATGTTATGTTAAAAAACTTTCAAGAAGTATTTCTTCAACTGATCTGAAATACTTCAGAAGTTACTTTTTCATTTTTAGCTATCCATTTTATCCACATATATTTGTGTATTTGTGACATAATGACAAATTTTGTTTACTATTAATTTAAGATTACTGTTTAAAAGACGTGTTTCGTTTTTTTCAGGAATACACAAAATTGTGTCAATTTATCGAATCAATAATTTGCAGCACATTTAATTATTATCGAATTTTCGAAATTTTTTAAATATTTTAAAATCGGATTGAAAAGAAGAAGATGTCGAGGAAAAAGTGAAAGAATTATTGATTCCTATCCGACGATAAAATCGGTCCACAAATGTTTCTATTATGATTTTCTATTTATTCTAAAATTTAAATCAATAGCTATAACTGCTACAAATATTATTGTCATTATTGCTATGACTTTATTTTACTATGAATTTATTCATTTATGATAGTAAATAGCTCACTGAGAGTGAAATTTCATGCTCCCTCTCAATTTCGATCTTAACCTAGAAAGAATAATTTAATTCGATTCATATTAAAATTGTTACTTTTTATCTGAATATCGCTGATTGTCTTAAACTGTAATTAAAATTACTTGACTATGATATTTCAATTAATTTAAATATATTTCTGCTTGAGAATTTTCTATCCAAATGATATATTTCAAATGAAAAATGTCATTTATTTGGAATTTTTTCGGTCGATGCTTCCAACGAGAATATCAGTTTAAGACTGATTTTTCAATTGAGCAACAAACAAATGTTCCGAAGAAATTCGAATCATCAACGGTAGTATTTTGCAACATGCATGATCATTCGACCTGTTTGGTCCAATCCGGAACAGATTCCGGAAATGCATATCATGATGCATCGCTAATACCGATGTCATCATCACCCTACCATTTGCGCAACTGGGAACTTGATCCGAGCACTGTATTTAATCAATCATTTGATCGTTGTGAAATATTTGGGCCATTCTATGATCGCTTTATCACTCCTTCGTCTGTTACCAATCACGCCGTTAGTTTTTTCTCATCTTTTATCACTTTGATAACAAAAAGAGAAACATGGATATATTATTGTCAAACTTCAGCAACTAATTGTTATGCACAAACAATCAATTCAAGTTTATTATCATAGCACATGTATGTATGCCATATAATTAACTTAAATCACAGCGTCCCTCAGTAAACAAGTGACGAGTGATCATTGATAACACATCAGCAATTATCTATTAAGATTAATCTTTCGATTAAAATGATAATTAACATTGTTCATCAAGAATACGATTATTCCAAACTTATCTTTCTGCTCTTTTCCTTTCTTTCGCTGACTTCCCTCACTTCTATCCGTTAAAATCACAAAATTGACATTCTTCATTTTTCTTTTTGAAGTTTTCGGATTCTCTAAAATGAAAAGAAAGTAAAAAATAATTTTATGCTTAACAGCAATATTTAAATATACTTATAACGCTGCTTAGATAAGTGCAAAAGTAATTGAGAGATTTGCTTAGAAATGATACGCTGTAAGTGGAATTCTTTTGGGAATTTCAAAAAATTAACAAAGGAAAGTTGTGAATTGCCTTACTTCGATAGTTCATGTAATAAATGCATTTTACCTGAAATTGAGCGAAATTGAAAATTACAATTTAATAGGAGAAGCTGTAATTTGTGAGTGATTAGCTGGAAGTATTTTGACATCTTTGGAAACATCTTGCAAACTTTTATGCCTCTTTCTTGGAATTTGAATGAAAAAATTGCAAGCTATGATTAACTACTTCATTTTATGAATTTTCAGATTTTTTTTCTGAAAAATAAGGGCTATTTAAAAAAAGAAGTCGAAGGGTAAACAATTTCGTTTGACTCCGATTTTTTTGTCCCGGAAAATTCAAGTGAAATTTCAAGAAATTCAAAACTTTTATTTTAATCCAGCGAAGTAACTTTTTGAAATGGAAATTCTAAAGTTAACAAACAAAATCTTATATTGATCAATTTTTGACTGTATAAACTTTTTAACTGAAATCCAATCACTTCATCTTTTTCTTTTACAATTCGGTATTTTTCTGAAATGAGAATTTTGCTATTTTTATTTTAATCTTACTATTTCTTTAGAAGCAATATTTCATTTTCAAATAATCAAATGTACGCTTTTTTGAAGTAAACATTTCAATCGATCACTGCCAAACCATTGAAATTTAAAAAAAAGAAAAATGAAGTATTCCGATATGTGTTTATGTATGTCAGGTGTTTTGCTTGTATTTGCTTCTCATGCTTGTATGAATTTCAAAAGAATCGATTGGAATTTAAAAAAGCAATCTTCATTTCTTATCTTCGCCATCAAGCCACACAGGCTTTCTTTTTAACTTTAATCACTTCTGGGAATGAAAAATGACAGAATGGATTTCAAATTTCCTCACTAACATAAGCATTCATAAGTGAAAACCTATGAATTTTTGCATTCACAATTTACTAATATCGGAGGGATACTTTTGCAATGAGACCTGGAAAGAGGAGAAATTCGAGGCAATTAGTGAGGGATTATAATTTAAATTTCCGCCTTATCCATGTTGTCCACAGTAAAGTTTTGTTAGTTCCGCCTGTAATTTTGAGGAGTTTTGAACTTATGGTTAAGAGATTCAAGAAATTTCTATTAGATCAATCGTTAAATTCATTCATTTATCTATCGACCAATATTTTTCTTCTTTTTTTGAGAGATGAATTCTATAATTTGAGCCTTATTACTTTAGTATGGTAACAGTAGCTATTTTAAAGAAACGTAAATTTCAATTATTTATTATTTTTCCATTACTCTTTCAAATTTGCATCATTTTAACTATTATTTATGGTCCATCCGGAAATTTTCATGATTTCAATTGCTGTTATTCATTACATTGCTGAATGTCTTCTTTTTTGATTTCGCTTACTTTAAACAATTATTATTTCAAAAACTGTCGCACACTTCAATTATTTTATGAATCTGATAATTAATTCATGATGTCATGCAAAAACAGTTATTCCTTCATTATCACTTATTCAACTGAACAGTTTCACTTCTATGGGAGGTAAGTTCACCTAAACAATATGCGAAATTATGATGTCTTCTACTCAACAATACCTTTCTCTTTTCTTATCGAACTTTTTCCTTTGTGTAAATTTTATCAATTTAATATGAAAATTACTACTTAACTCGATCGCTTGACTCACTATATTTATTTATATTACAATTCAACTTATTCGAACGTCTTACTTTTTCTATTTATAGAATTTTCCAGAATCCATTAGTAAGTTAACTAATTTTTTATTCAGTATGCTTCATATAAATGATTTCATTTAACAATTTAGTAAGAATCTATTGAACATTATTTTCTTCATTGTACTAATGAAAAGAATTGAATTTGACAGTATTTTTTAAAAATGTTTCCTTCAATGAACTTTCATTCATTTTTTAACTTACTTATAACTTACTGCAATTCTCAAATAAATACTTTGTAAAGCTGTGTAACGACCAGCAGATGAACAGACACAAACAGACAGAGACAGACAGACAGACAGACAGACACACATCATATTACACAAAAGGAGTATGGATGAATCAGCGATCGACCTCTGTTCTTTAGAGAAATCTATCTTCCCTCTGTATCAGTCAGCCATAAATTACTCATCAAGTATCTTAGATTAGATGGCAATAATCTGCTCCATTATTCAGCTTTTCATTTCCCTTACTGTTAGCTCTTCTGTGATCAAAGCTTCTTACTCTCAGATCGTACGATCAGATCCGATGGCCGAATTAGTATTTTTAATCTAGCAGTAAATTTACTTCTGTTAAAGTTTGTTTCATTTAATCATTTTGATTCATTTGGTTCGAAAAAAAGAAAGTTTTGAATATGCGATTAGTCTGTAATTTCTGAAATTGTTGTCAGAGAAAGATCAGATTTCTACTCTTTTTTATTATACATAAATATCAGATGAATAATTCTCTTTTGAAAGGTCATTTTAGATGTTCAATATACCTTTATGATATACTCATACAAGAAATATTTTATTATCATTCAATAATTAATCATAAGATGAGAATATCTAATTTAAATTGATATAAATAATTCTGTATCGCATACAGATGAAGTCTGCAATAATGTTTGTTTATTCCTCAATTAATTCATGAATTAAAATTAATATTCTATTCGAATTTTTTGTTGCATTTCTTTAATTTATACGGATTGAAATTTTCTCATCATTTTCTGTCGATAATTTTTACTCAGTTAGACAAAACAAACAGTAATGTAACTTAAAATGAATGCTCCGGACCTTTGGAAAACAATGTTCGAATACTGTACGAATGAGATGTGAGTTTTCACAACATGCTAATGATTGGCTGCGTCTTTTTAGACGTGGCTTTCATTAAGCTATTTGACGTTTGATTTAATTGAATCAGATTTGCATAATTAGTTTTTCTTATCTAATTTTCAAGATTTGTATGAACAGTAAGTTTATTCTCACATGAATTGGTAACCTCATGAAACTGTATATACTTCATTCTAATTTCTTAGAGTACTTCATTTGAATTAATACTTGTTTCAGGTAATGTATATGTTTCATTCATATTGAGTCTTTTCTTTTTCTTTTTTGAGCTTCTCTTCAAAACAATAGTGTCTTTAATTTTCCTTCAGGCAAACTCCTACTTTTTTACTCGAGTTTTTTGTTAATTTTTTCAACGATCAAAGCATTTCTTTTTTTTTTCAATCTCTAAATTTCCTGCTTGAAGAAATTTTTTAACGCAAATTCACAATTCGCATTAATTTTTTAATATTTTTACGTATACTAACTTTTGATCGTTAGCTTCACATTCATGCATAAAATTAGATAAGCTTTGTTTTCCTTATGGCTTTGTAGTTTTTTCATTTTGTGTTCTTGAGCTTCTTTAAACGAAAACTAATACCTCTTCATCCTTTTTTTATTTCTTCCCTACTGATTACGTTGACGTTTAAATTTTTACAAATGTCTTATAAATTTATGCTTCTTGTTGCAGGCAGGTGAATTATATGAATTATATGCGCGTAACAAAGAACAGCATATAACGATGAATACGAATGCTGCATATAATTTGGAAAAGTTGGTGCAGCGGCTTGAAACAGCAACATTACGTTTGGAAGCACTAGGTGCTCAGAAACCAATGTTAGCGCCGAAACCTGCCAGAAATAATACACCACCACCGATTGTTCCTTGTGAGCTTATATAAGTTTTTTACTTTTATACTGCCTCCAATCAGAATTAGCTTAAACCTCTGATACCACACTTCTTTATGTAGATTATGCAGATTGAACTTAATTGTAATTAGAACACATCGACGTTTGCAGTAGGCTTATTGAAATCAACGATATGAACGATAACTATGTTTAAGGAAAGCATTGCGCAGGAATAAATATCATATGTTTTGTTTAAAATAGTAACATAATAGTAATTATGTTCCTTTGCTTTGAACTTTAATTTATCATCTTGAGAATGTATTTAATCTAGAATGCAAAAAATGGTATTTATGTCATTTTACTCCAGTCACTTGATATGGATAGTTGGAGAGATCCAAGATAATCAGTTTGAAAAGTATAGTAAAAATTCCAGTTCATTTACTTATTGGTGAAAGTTTTACAAATTGTACCTCGAAAAATAATTAGATATGACTGTTATTGGTTAGACTCTATGTTGATTTCCCTATCAATGTTTTAAAAAAACAAAATTTATCATTCAATTATAGCTTTTTTATAGTCTGAAATATAAGTGTGTAAAATATTTTTTATTGATTGACCAATGTTATTAGCGGTTGAGAGACGGATTTCTTAGTAACATATATGCATTCCAATGAATGAACATAGCTTAGAAATATAGATCACAGTCATAAATATTGTTCATGATTTTTCAGAAATATAAGATATCAGAAGAATTTAATGCTTAGTTTCATTCATTTTGTTTTCATGGTGTTCTTATTTCACGAAATTCCTTAGGTAATTTTAAAATTCCTTAGGTAATTTTAAACAGTGGTAGGTTTGAGTTGGAAGCCCAAAAAAGAAAAAGACAAAACTTTGCAATAAGAATTTCACTTGTTCGATAGTGAAATTGAGTAAATTCTTTGATTTTCTATAATTGAAAAGCACGGCAAGCAGGAATATAGAGTTATTAATTTCACCAGATGATTATAAGCAACTCTTTTAGAGTTGATTTTTTTTATGTATGTTTTGAATTTTAGTCGTGTCAGTTGTATCGGTTGTAGAGGAAGCAGAACTGAAAAAAAGTACATTGGGGCATGTCTGCTATCGTGAGGATAGCATGATGTTTGGTTCACTGAGTATGTATCTGGTACTTTATGTGCTGTGCCATTTGTTTCTGTGTTCATGTTTGTGGCGAGGAAGACTTTAAAATTCTTTAGATCTTTTTTATGAACTGCATCTGAATTGGCCATAAATGAATGGTAGAAAATAAGTAGCAAACAACTGCAGTGATGTTGATGAAAATGATTGAAATGTTTTAATAGAAAGTGAAAATAAGCTTGTTTTCAGTTTAGGGTTTCGTATCCATAATTTTTATCCTATATCTTTTTTCTTCTTTTGATCTTTTACATAGTATAGATGTAAAGATAATAGCAGCATTAACTGCAACTGCTGCTTAAACTGCTGTAACGCTGCTTTCGGTCAGCAACTACAAGCTAAAGTATCGTTTTGCTCAAGTTCCCCTAATTCCAATTAATTTAAACTTCCCGGCACTTTTTTATATTCGCTGTTTCGAAAGACGTGAGAATCGGTTGAAAGAAAATCGATAAAACTTTAAGAGGTATTTGGAAGCAGTATTCTGTCTATTATTTTTAAAAAATTTTCATTACTTTCACTACTGGCAAACTTTTTTTTCGATTACTGCATAAAATTTTACATAAATACATGCTAACATCCAGTTTTCGTGATATCCTTTTTCAGTTTTTCGAAAATCCATTTTATTGGTTAATAGTTTTTATCTGTTTTTTTTCAACTTTTTGGTCAGCTTCATTTTTTTGAGCTTCTGCAAGATTTTATAACGTTTGTTTTTCTCCTTTCTCAATTACAGCTTTTTTGAAGTCTCTATCAGTTAGTTCTTCGAGCTTAGAGAAAAGAGAGAGAAAAGAGAACAGTTCGTTCAGTGCTGCAAACTTTTTGAACCCTGTGGAACAGTTGCTTGGTGGAACAAATCGCTGTTGAAAATTCCCGTTTTGCTTCTATGAAGATTTGTTTGAAGATAATTTTAGTATTCCATTATATGGCAACGCTTGCTTCTGGAATAGTCTTTCGTACATGAAGATTTTTGCACATGAGATTTGCGAATCGATGCATGATTAGTTGGTTATAGGTTCTTCAAAAGGTTTAGAAGTTGCAATTTATATGGTTTTTATTAAATTACTAAAAGTATCCTGGGTATCTTTATTGAAAATAGCAAATGCGGCTATGTCTCGAATAAAGCCAGCTTTCTGAGGAAGAGTTACAAAATCTATTTTCGAGCTTGTTTCTGTTTCAAATCGTTTACTATAACTGTTCAAATAAGTAGTAAGATTTGCTTAACTTGGACTAGCTTTTGATGGTAAGTCTCACCAGTCCTAATTCTTCCTGGTTACAAAGGATTTAGAAGAGTCAAGTAATAAAAATTTTTTGGCGTGAGTTATTTATAATGAGTTTTATAGCAAAACATTAGCTGGTTTTATCTTTTCTTTTTCACATGAAGTCTCTAACTTTATTAAAGGTTTTCATTTTCATAGTTTCTAACGACTGCTAAAAGTTATCATCTTAGCAATTTTTAACGATTATCATTTATTCGCTTGCATTTTAGTTCGATTATGTGACCCGAAACAATATTTCCGAAAACTGAGCTTTGGAAACCGCTGTCAAACCATCCAGTGTACTGAAAAGTTTTCTGTTCTTTGAACGACTACTTATTTGGTAGTGGCGCATTATTCAAACTTGTATTACGCTTCATAGACTGTGATTGACTTCTTATATTCGCGTTGTTTTCCTTTAATACAACTTTTTTTGCTTTTACTTGTTCCTCTATTTTGGTTTCCTGTAAAAAAGAGAAACAAGTAGAGAAAATGTTCTTCCAGAGTCCAAGACCGTTTGGACAGCACTCTACGTCATATCGTTCAATGAGTAATAATATACATTCATCATCTAGTATGACCAATTTACAAAAGCCAGAACCAAAAAGTGGACGTATTAGTGCACCACCAATCAGTTTTTCATCCAATTATGAAAGTAGTCGTTTTGCTCCACCTAAACCACCAATGAATCATACTGCTATAAATAATACAAATTTCGAACAAACGAGAATTTCCAAAGATTCAAATTCAGTTGAGGCTACTAAGAATATGGAAGAAAATCGATCAAATATTATCAGTTCAGCTAGGATGCCCACATTGGGTTTTAAAAATAATGAAAAACACAGGAATACATCCTTACATAACTCAATCGATTCAGGCGTTACCTCTGATCAAAATTTGAACAATTTCCAGTCAGAGGTACGTATCCCTATATCGAAAAGCAATGTATTCCAGGTTCAACGTCAAAATGTTAGCCAGCAGCAACCAACTTCGATACATCACATACAGCCTCAAGAACCAAAGTCGGAACAGATTTCACAAAATGTCAGTCCATATGTCAAAGCATATCATTCGCCGATTGCCAGAAATCAAGGCGATTGTTTTCGTTCAGATTCAACAATGCCTTTTGCTGAGTATGCTTCAAAGCCAGCAGTAATTCAGTCACAATTGATACCCATATCCAGCACTGGTGGATATGCCAGTACGCATGGACCAATCCACGAGCATGGAGGTTTTTCCGAAATACGGGTTAGCAGTTCTTCTCAGTTTAATTTATCTCAGGTTCATTTCAATGAACGACAACAGCAGCAGCAGAAGCCAATTACCCATCAGTTGGAAAGGTATAGGAATTATGCAACGTTACAGCACATTGCATCACCAAAAATTGGGCCATTGAAAAGACGTACATCAGATCCAAATTTAATAAAAATCAACGGCGATGATTTACCGGCTGACATAGCAATGTTTAATGTTGCTAAGGGAGTTCGAGCAGAATTAGAACAAGATCCAAAATTTCGAAGAAAAGCCGATATCTTGAGCAGCCGAGTGACAGCGAAATCTGTTATAGATTCTCTTTCACCATCTTCTCTTAAAGAACAACCAAAACAATCTCCTTCACTGCGGCAAATGGAAAATTTCTTCGAGCAAAGCGTCCAACAATCTCACAGTGTACTTGATACTAAAAGATCGTTACCGGTGCCACCAACAAAATTATTCAATTTAGAACGCGTACGTAGTATATTTCGAACCAGCAACACTGTTAGCAGAGAATCGCCACCAAAAGCTTCCTCTCTGTCCATGGATACATCGGTCAAGCAGGACCGTCCATTTTTAGGGAAGCCGACAAAATCATTAGTTGAGAAGCATGAGCCTGAAAGGGAAGTTACTAACGCTGGATTGAAGGAAGACATGCGAACTTCAGGAAATATTAGTCGGCAGATAGTTAGTACTTCGCAAAGTACTGAGTCAGCAGGTAACGCTGGAAAATTGGCGGAACAGAAGGTGTATTCATTTAATGAAACAAGTAAAACAAACAAACAGACAAATCCGTCAAAATTTGTCGGTGATAAATCAGGAATTACAACAGGCACTGGTAGGAGTCTCGGAATGCAAAAAAAAGAAATAATTGTGTCACAGGAACAACCGTTGATTTCGCATGAAATTGCTTTGCTGGGAAAAGATTACGATTCTCATACCACTTTTGTCACACCACGGCGTCTAAACCAACCATTCCCTGTAAATGATGCAGCATTCGTTAGCGGTAGCGCGAAAACTCGAAATGTTACAGGTCCACCTGGGATTTTAATGAAAGATGGTAGTAGCATTCGAGCAGTGAACGATTCGGCAATTAAAACCCCAAAAAAAGTTGCATTTCAATGTGATAGTGATAGTAAATGTTTTAAAAAGGATGAACTCGAAACAAGTAAAAGTAAGTAACATTCAAAGTGATTATACTCTGCTACAAGAACTCCGAATGAATTGTCGTCATGATATCGTCTTTATCATTTTTTCATTCGAGATTTTTCGTGGTACAGATTTTTTATATATAAATTTATAATGATTTAATTTCTTTTTGTGAATTTCATCTTTAATTTATTGAAAATGTCGTCTTATACGTCATTATTTTTAAACGCAGAAAAATTTCCTCATACCCATTTCGAGAATTTCTTCATACCCATCTCTTCAGGTATTCTGTTATGTGGCGGCAATTATAGATATGCGGAAAAGAACATTTTAGATATTGAAATGATTGTACTTTTTTAACTTATAGCGATCGGTTTAACAAAGTGAACAGTTTATTAGATATAGTTTATTAGAGCATAATTTTCTATTAATTTTAAGATGTATGATATTATTTGTACTCGTAGTTTGTTTCATCCTGGCTTTTTTTGTTTCTTTTTAATAAATTCAATTTCATTACTCGATTAAAAGAAAGAGTTCTTTAAAATTTCGAAAAAAATATACAACAAAAACAGCTAGCTTTAAAATTTATTCGAGTTTAGTTAAAAAGAATGAATGTTGAATAGTGCTTACAGTATAGTAGTTCGTGTTTTTTTCCCTTCCGATATTTGAAGTTGAGCAGTTACTGAAAACTATTAGCTTATTTCCCAGGAGCAAATTTGCTTTGTAGAAATATTTAAGAGGAAAGTAACTACCGATAAATTGGACATATCATATAGTTTTTTCCAATTCATCTGTTTACATCTTTTGTTTAGTATTTTCTGGAAATTTTAGCATCTGCTGAAACTCCGCCATCTGTTGTACAGTATGATGATGTCGTTAATGAGCCTCTTCAAAGATTGCTGAAGCTAAGTGCTGAAATTGGTGGCGATCTGCAAATAATGGTATATTCTTTAAATCTTTTTTTTTGCTTTACCTTGCTATTTGGTTAGGAGACCAAACATATGTCGGTGTGGGATCTTAAAATTGTGACTGATAAATATTGTGTATTATGTATTTTGAGCGAAAGAAAGCTCAACGATAGTGCTATTGCTGAGAGATTCGATCGGCACCTGTCTTTTTTCAGACTACCGAAAACCAGATGGGGAGAAGAAAATCCTTCACTGTTGGAAATCCTCTGTTAGATAACGTGTACACTTTTAGGGTAATAAGTTATCTGCACTTTTCATGGAACAGCGTAATTTCATTTGGTTAGCTGCTGGTCAAAAAGAACCATCGACTAAAGAACTTCAAGCAAAACTTAGTCCTTTGGTTAAGTTAATGGAAGATTTGTCAGCATTTAAAGAATCCAAAAGGAATACACCATTTTTCAACCATATTTCAGCAGCAAGTGAGGGAATTCAAGCCCTTGGATGGCTCACTGTGGTAAAATTAATAAAATTTTCTAACTCTCGTTATTTTCCTAAATGTGCATGCTGTTTGTAAAAATATACCTCCCTCAGATTTCTATTTTATTAAATCTGGAGAAGAATAGGGTAGAACTGTGTGAGAACGGCAAACCTTCGCTACTGTATTTCTGTAAATTACAGAAGCATACGCCTGCACCATTTATCAAGGATATGTTTGAAGCATCGATGTTTTTTGTGAACCGTGTTTTAAAGGAAAGAAAAGATGATAAGGTGTGTCTCTGAATTCTGATCATAATGTGTGTTGTAATATATCTTGTTTTATTTTATTTCAAAAGCCAATGTTTGGTTTATCCTTCACTTCTTTAACCGAAGCAGTTTAAGGTTTTTTTAATTCAATTTTTCTCTTTACACTCACGCTAATTATAGTTGTATCAGTAAGAAAATTTTATATCCACTATCGAAATAGTGATAGGATTTCCTAAATCATTTTATATTCTTTGCAGATCCATACCGAATGGGCGAAGTCATGGTCAGATGTTTTGAATGCTTTACAGAAATACGTACGACAAGTGCACACTACGGGTCTTGTTTGGAACAGCTTCCCAGTCAGTTGATTTTATTATTTTTTAAAGGTTTTCAGATTGTTTTCATTATTTTTAAAGTGATTCAGATTTTGTAAAATAATCATCTCTTTTTCATTATTTTTCTTCATCAATTTCTTTGCTTGCGAATATTCATATCAAACTGATTATAGCTAGATAAGTGGTATAAAATAATTCTTGAATGAGTGGCAATATCATTTTCAAGCACTTTTTACGATGCACTTGTATTTAAGTGTTCGATTTGCACTTTTTTATTTGATTGTAGTAGAAAGATTCTCTTCTGCATTCAGCACGGGAAATACAGTGAAAAATTTGGTTCATCGGCGGTAATTAAAACAATGAACAAGTAGAAAATGAGAAATTAGGAAGTACTGAGCAAAAGTAAACAATGCTGAAATGAATAAGGAGTAGACCCATAGTAATTCTAATTAGATAGCTATAGTATTTTTCATTGCTTGATGGACTTAAATTTCTTCCTTATAAGGGCACAAAGCCGCCAGCATTGGTAAATCAAGTCAATTCCAGCAGCATTTCATCTGGTGGTGCACCACCTCCACCACCTCCTCCTGTCTTGCCACCTGGTTAGTTTTTTTATTCCTTTGTGCGTGCTTATATTTTAAGGATATTATCATCAATTGTCAAACCAGCGGCTGTTTCAAATTGAGATAAGTGATTTAAGGATTAAGTATATGGAAGAGATAAATCACAGAAATAATCCTTTGGGAAGCTAATCATCATGTCTCATGTCCGGCTTTTATTTGTGTTGTTCCGGAAGAGGCATATTGCACTGAATATTCTATGTTATATGTTCCTGTGATTTAGTAAACTTTAATTTTCAGGATCACTAGCTGTTATTATTAGCGTGATGGCATGATCTAGTATTCTTGTTTGTTTTTTTTCCATTTGATAATCATAGGCATCAATCATTAAAACTGTTTCCACGCATAATCTTTTCTTTCTAGATCTTTTTGCCGCTATATCATCTGAAACAAGTGTTTCAACGGATAAAAATGATCGGGCAGCACTGTTTGCAGAAATTAATGCCGGTGAGGAAATTACAAAACGTCTGAAAAAAGTAACACCAGATATGCAAACGCATAAGAATCCGGCACTCCGATCACAGGTACGAACATTTTGCTGAAATTTTATTTTTTTTGCGATCTTAGCTTCGTCAGTAAATTATTAACATTTTAGGATACAATGTTTTTTAAAAGAAACTGAATTGTTTCACGAAGTGTCAATTGAATGAATGCAAGTTAGTTGCGGACTATCGCTAGTTCTCATTTGTTTACTTTTACGAAATCCCAAGTTCTTCCTACTTTCATCGTGATTATTTCATGGCGTAATCTCGACGCAATTTATATTCTCATGCAAATAACTTTGTAAATGCTTTTGTTACTTAGTATTTTTCGTTTTTTTTTTCACTTCCCCTTCATCTATCAATAAATTTTTGTATCTTTTTAGCAAAAAGAAGTTGATACTGGGAAACGAAGTGGAGAAACTCTGTTGGCTGTAACTGACAGCACCTCGATGGTAAAAAAGCAAGAAGATAAACCGCCGAAAACATGGTTAGATAATGGCAAGCAGTGGAACGTGGTAAATTCCTTGCTTTTTTTTGTTATGTTTTTTTTAGAAGGAAGGAGAGAGTTGAGATAAAGGAAGACAAAAAAAAATTATGAATCTCATACAAGCAAGATAAGATGAAGGAAAAAAAGTCTTCCTTAAATTTGAATTATGTTTGAGGAATACTATAAAAATAACAACAGTGTGATGGTCGAAGTCAGTAATATGAAGCAGACAGTATATGTATTTAAATGCGAAAATAGTATCATTCAGGTCTGTTTGGTTTTTCTAATAATGATCTCTTATGCTATGATTTAGTTTAGGTTATTCACTTGTTCCAGTTTTACGACAGTGAAATGTAAATGTAACAAGTATTCAAAGAAACTCTTGAAAATTATTTTTCATATTCTAGCTGGTCCTTTTTATCACAGACCTAAAGCAATATAATATAAATGAAACAGTGTATGTGATGTTTTGTTTTAGTTTTTAGTTGATTTCTAATCTTGCTTTGATTCAAATCAACGAAAGATTCTTTTTTTAGGGAAATTTTCTCTAAAAAGGAATTTTCAGATTAAGGGGAAGGTGAATTCAGTAACATTAGATAGCTGCAAAAAGACATCTGTTGTATTTGACAGCCTTTTGTCTCAACTCGAAGTGATTAATTGTCAAAGCGTGCAAATACAGGTAAGCTTAATTTTTGACTTTTTTTTTCAAAACAGTCTGGTTATTTTTTCTCAATTTTAATTTTGATGTGGTTATTGGGAAGAAATAACTTGTTCGAGTTTTGTTTTTATGTCTGCTTACGAGATTTTATGGGCACGTTGTTCATCGAAATAGTTTCTAACCGTCCTTGAAGATGTATGGGTGTTATGTAAAGAACGATACTTTTAATATTTTAATTTATTATATTGGTTGTAGGAGGGCTTTATCGACATTGTATAATTTTTGATATATTTGCAGACGCTCGGTGCTATGCCAACACTGTCGATCCAGAAAACTGATGGATGTCAAGTTTATCTCAGTAAAAGTGCAATAAATGCGGAAATAATAACAAGTAAATCATCTGAGATGAATGTGCTTGTACCAGGTGCTGAAGATGGTGATTTCGTGAGTTTTAAGCTTTTATTATATATTTTTTTTTGATTTCTTAATTTTTTTGCAAATAAAATAAATTGATATAGAAGAATGTGAAGATAAGACAAATTTAAGATAAATGATACACAAACGTCAATCCTTTTTTATTTTTTACTTGTAGCTATCAACTTCTTGGAATATTTTTTCATCGTTTCTTGTTTGCTGTGAGCTTAATTTATTTTGCGCTGTTTGGTGTTTGAAGTAAAAGGAAATAGAGAGGGGAACATAATGCTTTATTTCTAAACACTTCCATTCAACTTGAGTCGTTAGCAGTCAGTATTTGGTTCCTGATGTTTGATGGAAACTAGCACAGTTTTAGGTCATAAATTTTATTTCATATTCTGCTCTATAATACAGGTTTCAAAATTGAAAATTTTCTTTTGGTCTCGATATGATGCATGAAATATTTTAGAAATATTTTCGCTGTTATCAGTAACTGGAACTCTTAGAAAAAAACACATTAAGGAAATGGGAAATCATTGGAAATTAGTAAACGGGAATTATTATTGCTACTGCTATTATTATTACAATAAATTTCAGGTAGAATTTGCTGTGCCTGAACAGTTCAAAACAGTTTATGATGGACAGAAATTGAAGACGACAGTATCTGATATATGCTAAAAGACGCAGAGTGTATCACTATAGATATACTAAATTTTTTTAAGCAACAAATATATTTTAATTTTAATATCTTTGAATTTATTAAGGAGCAACTAGAAAGTTTCACATTTCGAGAATTGAAGGGAAATATTGAGGATTCATAACTGAATCGTATAGCACCAAATTCTTTATTCATTTTTTCTTCTCAGTGATTTATCGAAATTTTAAACATTTTGCTCTATATTTTGAAAAAAATGCCTTTCGAACGTTACGCTGTGTATACTGTGTTCTATTCGTGTTATTCAATATATGCTTATGTCGTGTTTTTTTTTTCTCATTTGAGTTTAAAATACACGCGACGATTCAGCATTCTCCTTATCAGTATGCATATGCTTTATTATAATCATATGATGGTTACATCTCTTGTCCAATTTTTCTTTTGATCATCTTAATATTTACTTTTGTGTACCCTTTTTTCCAGGACAGGATTAAATTTACCTGGAAAGTAAAAAATGCTCATTTGAAAGATGGAATGGAATTTAGATGATATTTACATGCATATGTTATATTTTTGAAGGATTTTAAGTTTTCATCACAAGGATGGGCACTTCAATCTTTTCAGAAGTGTAATAAAATATAATACAGATTTTTATGGTAGAACAAGAGTTTTACTATAACACATATGATCTTACTAGTGTCATTTCGAGTAGTGAAGAATGAAAGAATAAATTGAAGCGAGAAGCAAAATCGAAAGTTTACAGAGTAATTCGTCTTTAGATTTCTTATATTATTACGTGTACGTATGTGATATTTTGTAGGTTGTTACAATAATTGATTGGTATCTTATCAACGCCTACTGTATGTGTACATGCAAACAAGAATTATTCCTCGAAAACTTACAGTTTTATTTTCCTTAATGTCCTTTATTCTTCAGTGCAAAATTTTTTTTTAAATCTGAAGCAGGATTCGGATAATTTAATTCACGTGTTAAAACAAAAAATCTTTATTTACGATCAGCATCAGTACATAATAAAACCAACGTGGAATTTGAACATGATACAAAATGGCACGAATTGGTTGATTTGGATTGAGAAGATTTTAAAAATGGCAAGGGAATGGTTAGATGAAGCAGGTTAGTGTATTGTAGCCTTAAAGTTCTACTAATTTTGAGACGTGCTTTGGAACGATAGAAGTCAGTGCTCAAGATCAAAGTACTTTCTGGGTGCTACAAACACTGATGCAATAAAAATTAAAATTATTCAATCAGCAACAAAAACAGTAAGTCAAACAACACTTCAACTTCTGTAATAAGTGAATAAATAAATTCATCATTCACAGCAGTAAAATCAAAATAGCAGATGCTATCCGAAAACTTGCCACGGTTACCAGAAACACTATCAAAGAAGTATTATAAAACTTAAATTTGTTTTAACAATTTTCATAGCATACTATTTGGCGTTAATTTCTCCATATTTCTTTTCTACTAATCTCGCTACTTTACCGTACATTTTCAACGACCATCTGTGTTGTAATTCTTCGATATTAATAATTTTTGAGAAGCCTTACTGTATCATCTTGACTATTTTAATATCGCTTTTCCACCGAGTAACAAATAACCTCTTTATCATATACAAGCATTCTTCCAGCAAAAATTGCAAAAAAATTCTATTCAATGTATTCTGTCTACATTATTGATCTATAAGATTGTTTACTTGAAATCTTTAGTCCTGAAAAATGCACAAGAACGATTAAAAGTTTTCCCTAAACTTTGGAGGCGTGTTTTTAGAGTTCTCAAAATGTCTGAAATATCTAGTAAGTACTAATTAATGCTATTATTATTATCAATATCCATAAATGGAAGATGCCATATTGAAGAGGAATAATGTTCGCACTGCGCATAACCTTGGCATGTCCGCAGAAGTTCAAGTTGCCTATTCAACTGTTCTAGCACTCCCAAAGGTATGCTCCATATGATATTATGCAACTGAAATGATAATTATAATTGATAAATTAATAAATTGCACTGTCTATTACTTTACGAATTTATTACTTCCCAACATTTATCATAATAAAGAGAACACTTCCGAGTTTCCAGTAGCTTATATTCTCAAACTATTTACCACCTTTTAATTTATGTACCAAATTTACCGGTTAGATGCTCTCCAGTAAGTAAATGATAACTTTTGAGCAATGAAGGAAGAATTATTTTTGAAGTTTCACGCTCATTTCTTTTTTAAGAATGACTAAAAAATGCTTACCTGATATGGATCAGCATTAAGATCATAGTAACTTATAAATTCGGTGATAAACTCGCAGTATAAAAAGTTGTGCGTAGTGTTAACTGTTCGCATACACCAATATGTGTTGTTGTTGGAATTTTGACAGAAGCAAAAATGGCCATACCGTTCCGGCCAAAAAGGTGGTGTCCTCCAGTGATCTGCGCCATGGACGAAACAGTTCATCTGTGGTACTGTACAATTCGAATGCATTTCACCATGATTTGGGCTTCTGTAATTATTCACATTCTTGAAGCTTCTGCAATTATTCACATTCAACCGAGTATCCCACCTATTCATCGCTGCAGATAAGAAAAAATCCTTCCAATGTCCTGAAATATATCTCACAGCGTATTCAAATATAAATGATTTCACGATTTAACAAATAGTCTTGCCCATAAACCTTGTTTTTTCCCACTACTAAAATCGTATCTAATTTTAGCAAACAATAATTCAATTACTAAAATCTTATGCTTTTTAAAGAGTATTACTTTGAATTAACTCCAACAAGCAGTTTTTGGTGAACATTTTTTCCACTTTTTTGCCACCATAATACATCACTGCGGCTATTTTCATCCCTTTAAACATCCATTATTTCATTTTTCTTCATTTATTTTATTATATATCAATAAATCTGCAAATTCTACTTGAAAATAAATCAAAATGACTAAAAATAATTTAGATACCCCGGAAAACGAGCATGCGTTCTGCTGCAGGTGCAAACACTTGAATCACTTGATGATGAAAAGTTATTCGGTGCTAATGGTCGCCTTCGTTTCAAAGTTCTCCTCATTTCCTTGAAAAAATTTTTTCTCAGATTTATCAAATGAAATGAAAAATATGGAAGGTGGCTAATTCTACATATTCAGATTTCGTTTCAGACTTATTGCCCATTATATTGTCTTTGAAAGACTGATGGCAGAATGTAGCATTATAAAAATACTGAGATTATTCTCAAATTTCGTGCAATAAAAATAATCGTGCCTGATATGCTACGTCGCATTCTCACATACACGTCTTCCTTTATAGTTATAAGAGAGTAAAATTCAATAATAAAGAAATGAATTTAAGTTAATAAAGTGATGATAATAGGCAAAAAAAACCTTGTAAAGCAGTAATTTCCTTCTGAGACTTTCAATTCGGCCATCCACTTTTGCCTTGTGGATTGTCCATGATTTGGAATCCCGAAATACTTTCGGCTTGCAAATGACATTCGTATCATATCGCACACAGAGAGCTGTAAAGAGAAATAATAGTTATTTAATAAAAAATTCAAAAACATTTCTTTTTGATAATTCGCTCCTAAAAAACCATAGCATACCAAACGTTTGGAATTTCATAACAGCTTACAGCCAATCCTTGTTTTTTCCATTTTTGCCGATCGCTTGATGCGTATATCACCATCACTTCGATTTTCCAAAACACCTTGGTACCATTCACCACTTTCTATGACTTCTTTCTGAATTAAAAATTAATGACTGAGCCACAAAAATGCAGTAAAAAAGAACCATAATTCAGTAACAGGTGGAATATTTTGAGTAGGACTACTACGAGAAATTGATATCGCAAATAATAATTACTTTTATATTGAAATAAAGAAATACCTCTTGTATGTACTGCAAGAATTCTTCCTCCCAAAATCTTCGTAAAGTTTCGTCTAGAGAAACTGCTTCACCTTCTTCGTCTAATTCAGCTATGGTTGCCATCCTTTGAACACTTATTCTCTCTTAAAAAAACACTTTGAAAAATTTCTACGAATATAAGCTGATATAAAAATGAAATACTAATGACCTCAAGAAGATAATTTCAATTATAATTAAAATTGCAATAAAATGATCTGATTGTATATTGTATAATTAATGAGTAGTCTAAATTAAAAATACCTAAGAAAATTTGAGTTATAAATATGTTGAGCAAACCGTGTTCTCTCCTGGATCGTCGATAGCGTCGTTTCGATATATCTTCCTGAGAACAATCACATTCCTTGATGAGATCTACATTTGCCTGACACTTGAAAATTCTCCACTTACCGGAATCACGAATGCATTTCCATTGCTAAATGACAATTATTTAAAAATTTGGTTCTGCGGCAATCATACTAACATAAATGCAACAAAGTTTAAATACAGACTTCAGTAAAATAGCCAAGCAACTAAAAGTAATTGTTGGATGAACTTTGCAAAAAAAAAATGTTTACAAGGTCCCAAAAGAGATTATGCGTCACAAAAAATTTAATAAAGAGACTTGGAAAAGATTTTTTTCTAAGGTTAGTACCTGCCCTTTCCTGCATGGTTCCCTGAATTCCTGGCGAGTACAAGCATTTTGTACACGAACATCTTTATTCAATCGACCACGCTGCTTCATAAACCGATCACGTATTCGAGTTAATTTTGCCATTTTTCTGTATAAGATGGTTAAAATGGAAAAGCATCATTCGTCCCATTTAGCTACATCGTGAATAAATGGAATAGTTTTGAATATTTCAGAAAGATAAAAATTACGCTGTACAAACTACATGATTTTACAGAGATACGTAACGTTTAAAAAATGGCAATTAGGAAAAGATAAAAGATTACCCTCTTTCGATCAGTACTGTATCTCGCCATTTAAACTCCCTTGTTTTTCTTGCTTCTTTTTTTGCCTTTTTTTGTTTATCTTTAAGAAAATTTAATGTAAAGAGGAAGAAACATAACTTCTAATAATTGTAACATAGGATTTAAAGCTTAAATGTTGTTATGACTTTTAACATGATCACAATGATAACTCTTACAGTGTCTGCTGAAAAAAAAATTTATTGAAAGTACAAGAAAAAAAGCCATTTCGGCTATGATCAGAACTACATCATATTCATCTATCACGATGTAGTGAAAGTTGAAAATACTGATCAAATCAAAGTTTAGTTAAAAAACAATAAATATTACCGTATTGTCGTATAAGTTGTACCAATGAACGTCCATCCATATGATGTGGCACTGTTATTCCAGCTATATCCAAGATTGTCGGAGCTATATCAACATTCATTACAGGTTCACGAATCCTATATAATTTCGTTTAAGATCGAATTAGGAATTTCCTATCAGAGATAGCTCATTAATTTAAGGTTCTATTTTCACAATAGTAGTCTTCCACAATAGTTGATGAATATGATGTAGTTCTGATCACAACCGAAATGGCTTATTTTATCAAACAAATACGTGAAAATTTGGTATAATGCAAGAAAATATATGTTCCAGAAATGATGTATCAAAACTTATAACACGAAAAAAATTATAAAATGTAATAACTTACGTTATATTCTTCGGGAATCCCGGTCCACGAATAAAATATGGTACACGGATATCAAATTCATAGGGCATATTTTTACCTTTTACCAAGCCAAATTGTCCCAAATGATATCCATGATCGCTTGTATAGATGAATACAGTATTCGACAGATCACCCAGATCGCGTAATTCATTTATTAGCTACAAGTTACTTTTATTATATTTTACAGGCAGAAACAATCAACCACTTTGATAGTCTCAATTCGTACAAACCAAACTGTGCTTCAAATTATTAATATACCTTATCAAGAGATTTGCCGAGAAATCCGAGAAATTCTTATAATATATAATTGTTATAATCATGAAATTATTCTTTGCAAATTTTTAATGCGTAAAATTCGCAATGTAACAAAATTCTTCTGAATACCATCACGAAAAAAATCTACCCACAAGTTACGATTACAAATTGGTGAAATGGATATTAGTCAGAAAGGATAGTCCAGTTTGTCTGAAAAAGAAATGGATAAATGGAATACCACTGGATCAGTTTTTTCTCACACATCTAAAGTAATAATTTTGAAAAAAGTTACTGATAAAGAAACGCATGCCTAATAATAATAGTATGTTATCAAAGCAGTTTGATTTGATGGATTTGTTTTACCTATAAATTGGTGCCCGAGATGAGGTGCGAACTCAAGCCTTTAGACTATAGGACTGAACGTTTTCGCGCTACACCTCGGGCGCCAACGCATGCATCAAACCCATTGAGTCAAATTGCTTCTACAAGAAATTAATGAGTTTTAACGCATGATTGATTTCAATGGCGTAGGTTGATAGGATGATTATTTCTTGAATTTGAACCAATACTTTCAATTCTGCAGTAAATCGTTCAATCTCGAATTAGTTTATTAAATCGAATTTGAACTAGACGAGATATTTTTCACGTTTCTCAGCATCACTAGTAGCAATCATTAATTTACATCAACTCTTTTGCCTATTACAGACTCTTCTTTCATTGCAGTAATAATTTTGTTGCTATAACTCGGTCGTCAACTGATAACCATTCAACTAAAAGCAACAAATTGTCTCGACTTTGACAACTTCTTTGGTTTGTAGCTGCTTTCAATCAGTGATCATACTCCATTTATAAAGAATCGAAAATATGTTAAAAATTCGCACTTGCTGAATCCTTTCAATTTCCAGGATTTGTTTTCATCATAAACCATTGGCCCACTACCTCGCTATCAAGGTTTCTTGGTCTTTCGAAGGATTTTCATACTAAGGACAATATCTTTCTTCATTCATAGCATGTGGATTACTAATTTCACACTTGGCTGTTGTCAGCATTTTTTTTTTCGTATAAGTAAAAAACGGTAATTGATCATATAAGTTGCATTCTTGCAAAAATAAGTTGGAAATCTCATAAATACAACTATTTTCTGGAAATATGAATTTATACAGAATAATTTTATAATTATAATATATATATATATATATTGTAAGGATTTCTCGGGTTTCCCGATAAGAAGCTATAGAGTTCACAAACTTATTGTTTTGTGAAAAATTTTTGCGAACTCTTAATATTTTTCATATAAAAATTCATTCTCAGCTTTTCTGATCTAACCGCTGTCAATATGATTTGAAAATGAATGAAAAAGAATTTTGCAGATTTTTAGTATATAAACTATATTAATACACTGAAATTTTAAAAGAGTTTAATATGATTTTAACGAGTGAGCAAAAATGCTTAAAAATATTTTTTAAACTAACTCTTTGAATATTACTATCCACACTTTGCAATGTTTGCAATCGTCGTCTATGCAAAACGTCTGTAAATATAACATGGACTGGTTCCATACGTCCGGTATGTTGTAAAAGCCATTGTTTGTCAGGATTTGGAGCATAATTCCAAGCGTCTGTTCTATTAATGAATATAAGATGAAGAAATTATTTCATCGTGCATTTGGTGCATTTCATCGTACTTTTGAATTCTTGAATCAAATACCTATGTGTTTCGACATCCTGAAACCACGCGGAATACTGTGGAGCTGGATCTTCCGGACCATGTGGCGCTGGAAATGATAATACAATCATATATGGCTTGAATGCGTCCTTTCCACGCAATTGTCGGATGAATGCCATTGTATCGTTAGCGATTAGATCGGTGAAATAATCCTGAAGCAGTGCTAATTCAAACTTTTTGTGACTTAATTAGTCACAAAAAGAAGTGATGTTATAACACATGACGGAAAATTTGATTTTGAATCGGACCTCTGGAGAAAACTTACAATGAGCAGTTAAAGCATCCTGCTGAATTTATCCATTCAACAATTCAGACTCTGGGCTAAAGAAGGTTAATGATTATAAGAGAAAGAAAACCTCTGCAAGCAAACCTTTTCATAATCCCAACCATGTTTGATCTTATTACCGTTCAGATTTATCGTGTAGTTATAGAATCGGCTATTCCGGAGCAATCCCATCCAATAGTCCCAACCAGGGGGAATATAAGAACCGGTATACTCATTTAAATATTTACCAAAGTACGCCGTTGTATAACCTGCTTCATTTTTCAAGTATACAGCAAATGTGTTTTTTTCGTAATTATTTCTGAAAACACATTTTACATTACTTTATTTTATCTAAAATTTGCTAAAAAAAGCTTGCATTTTTGATTTACAGAAAATTTATCCTTCATTTATTAACACTATTAATGTCTGTTCTTCTATCGATCGTAGTTTTCGATCTCCGTAGAATTTTAATAAATTTAATGATTAAAAATATCTTCCACCTAAAATTTTTTAAGATACAATGATCTAGTCTCAAATTTGGTCATTTAGCTCAATGTTCTAATGATGGTTAATCAGATATTAGACATAATAATGCAAGCCGCTTAATTATCGATGCAATAATAGTCATCAATGCAATTTCCCATCCATCTGTATCTATTTAATTTTACAACAATACTTTGAAAAAACTACACTTCAAAATAATACCTCCAGTCATTCCCTGAACAGTTGTGGTTATTTGTAGGCACATGATGATTGTGTGCATACATTCCAGTCAGTATTGAACTTCGACTTGGGCAACATATAGGTGTTGAAGCAAAACCTGAATTGAATGTTACCCCACGCTCTTTTAACAGATGCAATGTCTTTGGCATAAACTGAAAAGCAAATTACGAGTTTATTCATCTTTAAATTGGTATGACTGAAAACAATATAACTGTGATGAGCATAAACAATTAAATAAAGCATAAAAAACCTGCATGGAGCCTAATTCAATATCCTGATCATCGGTCATAATAAGTATTATATTTGGTCGGGTTGGTAACCTGAAAAATGATAGTTGAATTTCATAGAAACATAATTTAGATAAATCTAACAGAGAAATGAAGTTTAATGCCTTGTATTTGCGACGTTAACTTCCATGCTTTAAATATTGAAGAGAAATATATGAATAAGATACTACTTAAACTATATAACAATATAGGAACCTTGAATGGCTTCAAAAACTAGCTTTTTGAAATATACCGCTAAATTCCGAACCTAATCATAATTATGTTTACTTTTGATATTTATATTTAGAAAACAATAATTTTCATACTTACCTTAAGAACAATGTTAAACTTGAATACTGATATATATATCAAGTATATGGATGGATACATTACTATAAATTTTGGCATTATTTAATAAGATCCCAAAGCATGTTCTTAAAATTTAAATTGAAAATAGCGGTCATGGAGGTGAAAAAAAAATATTACCCTGCTTCTAGCGTTGATACACACCATGAAAGGTATGTTAACTGCACCAAATAGATGACCTTTGACATAATCATCAGGAATTTAACGAACTATGAATGACGAAAGAGAAATAGTAGCATATCTAAATCATAATTCCAGAGATAAATTCTCAATGTACTGAAGAAGAGGATATTATATCTTCGTTATATTTTATTAGAACAAATTAAACTTGAGAAATCATATTGAAGTCTTTCTTTAGACAAACTGATGAGGTCGAAGCCTGTCGTTCGTTTTCTTATGTATTTAATTTGAAAGAGAGAGGGGAGAGGGAGGAGGAAATAAAAAGAGAAGAGAAGGAGGGAGAAGAAAAAAGAGAAAAGAGGGAGAAAGGAACAGAGAAAAGAGGGAGAAAGCAGAAATACAGGGAATGAAAAAGCGAAGTAATATCATTTTCCATCTAAGAGAAATAATTTTAAAGCGCACTATTTGATTAGTCCCTCTCTGATAAAGCATCCGGTAATGATAAATGTTAACAAGGAATAGAAAAAGAAAAAAGAGAAAAGTGGAAAATAAAACAAAAATTAAATGCCTAGCAGCAAGCAACAGTTGCTTGCAGCTAAAAATTCTCCTCAAAACTTAGAAAAGATAAAAACGATTTTAAAAAGTTAAAAAAGAGGAAGCAAAAAAAGGCATTACCTTTGAACAGTTTAACATCTTATCGTTGTACATATTTATATAGTTAAAACTATCACATTTCGATTATGCTTATGCTTCATCACAGTTCAATGTTTTCTAATCTTTACAATCTTTCATCCTTTGACCTTTCCGTATAAATGCAACATCATCAACAATCGAAAGATTCTTTGGAAGAAAATTCTTCCAAAATTCTCTAAATTGTTTATTTTGCGGAAGAGATTTACAAAAGAGACGAAAATCATTTCAAATAATAAGAACAGAAGGCAACGTCTCGTTGCACTGTATGATGCAAAATAACAGTCTCGAACCTTCTGAAACTCAGAAATTACGTAGTGATTCTTCGTCGATGCTATTTATTTCATGGTAGGTTAACGATCTATGAAATTTTACGAAAATCTGAATGAATCATACATCGACTGCTTTTATTACTTCGTTGCTATAATTCATTCTTGATAAGTAATACTGTGATAATGGAAATAGTTCACGTAAAATGATTATCACTGAAGTGCTATCATCCGTAAAATGAACTTGTAAGCAATTGACTCTTCTGTATGTTAACAGAAGATCGCTCGAAAGGATCATCATCTTCCTTTTACCAAAACATAAATAACCGATATGATGAAGCAAAAGATGGCGACAGTAATCATCATTATCAAATCAGAACTTATTTTTTTTTGATTGATTTCCTGTTTTGCCTTTAATTGTAAGAGATTTCATTATATCCATTTACAGAAGACAGGAAAGTCAACTTTAATTATAGATTGAAAATAGACGTATTCATGAGTGTTTATCCAATTATTTAATACTTGGAATATTCTGAATTAAATTTTGTTCAAATTTTTTTCTTTCTAATTGTTCCTGTATCACTGCCTTTTCTGGTAAGAGATGATTGTCGGGATACCAATGTCTTTCTCCGAGTACCAACTTGATATGAAGCCCTGGAAAAGTGATCTTTCAAACTTAGTGTTTATAGAAATTAATCCTAATAATTAATGAATCTTTAATTCTTTCGAAAAATACTTACGATGGATTTATTCGTTCCTGTTCCAATATATTGCCAATGGATTTATTGGATAAACGTGTGGTAGAATTGTTTCTTCTGCAACAATATTTCACTTAAAATTATTCTCACTTTAATTCTTTATTATTTTAAGGAAGTGAAATTACATTTGAAAACGTGCAAGATGATAGTATAAATATATTTTAACTTATTTATCAAGAATCTTCACTCTGTCCTATGAATAAAAATGATAATTCTGGATGAAATTATTCACGAATTTTGAAAATATTTCGAAATAAACAAGCCGATTTACTTTCTGGATGAACTGCTCTGCTTTCCTTGATCATTTCCACTGCTGTTATCAGCATGTGAACTCTGTGATGACTCTGATCGTTTCGAAGAACTACTTAAACGACCTTCTGAAGTTGCTGTATGATAGTCATCTTTCTTCGATCTTATCCTTCTACTATCATTTAACGATATTTTACTCAATCGATGACAATCGCTAACTTCTGATTGTATCATTGCAGCATTAGGCTGTCGTGATTTTATCTTCTGTATCTAAATTTACAATATCCATGTTAATAGTGCTTTCGAAAGTAATGAGATTTTCAATTCATTTTGAGAAATATTCTGTAAGAATTTTATACTACTTATTATTCGATAATTGCTAAACTGATATTAAATAAGGAAAAAAAATGGATGAAATAAGTGAAACTATTTTAATTTCAATCCTTATTTTATCATAGTGTCCTATAAAATATTATCTCCAAACCATATCATTTATTTATTTTAAATAATGATTTTAGCATTATCAATTTTAAATGCTTTCAAATTTCAAGCCAATTGACATCATAATTAATATCATCATCCAAGTTAAGAAAAATAAAAAGACTTTGAATTTCACTAAATTGATGGAAGCGAGAAATTTTGACAATTATTATTTTTTTTACCTTCACTGGTCCTTTTTTGTCTTGCTGCGTTTTGCAAAATGGAATGTGGCGTTCTGCGACGGCTTTATTAAAACTGCGCCCACAATATTCGCATTTAACGTAACCTGAAATGATTTGACAGACATTTGATTATTCCTATATGCTAATAGCTTCAAATAGAATTTATATAAAGAATAAGGGGAAATTCGTTCAATTTTATAACAATTCTTTTTTCAATTGTATTACTGGCAATATTAGTTCAGTACTGAATAATATGTCTTATCAATATAACAATGATAAATTATCGAATAACTTATAATATTTAACATTTTCTTTCCTCAAAATAAGTTATTTAAATAAATTTAATAATAAAAAATTTTTACTAATTTTTGATTTAGGTGATTATTTTGTTCAATTAAAGCTTTATCATTAAGATTTTTGAAAAGGGTTGTATGCAAAGTGCAATTTGATAACCAAAATTGTTGCATAATTTTTCTTCTAAATTTTTAAATAAATTATTTAAAATTAAAATTAGAAATTTTCATAATGTAGCTGAAATTGATGCATCTAACATTGGTGGAAATGAAATTTATTGCCCTATTGCTATTCTTCCTTATTGCAATTCTCATCATTAGAAGAAATAAATTTATTATAAAATAGTAAATTATTTGATTTTTAATCCATGGACAAAGTGAAATATTATTTCCTTCAATAAGCATAAAATATCATTGAAGTTAAGTATCAAAAATTATATTAATTAAATATGAGGAACAGAATACAGTAAACTGATAACTGACATGATTAAGATAGCGGAGTGGAAGCTATGATAATCGTTAAATTATTTTATATTATTCCAGAAATTTTTAAGAATAGTAATTAAGGTCACAAGTGTAAACCGTTTGATTCGTTACTTGAATTATTAAAATGTCATTTTATTGATTTACGCACCATTTTTGCTATAAAGAATTCAAAATTAAAATTATTTAAAAGGCACAGTAATTTAGTAGTTAAATCTCCTTATCATTTGTTTAAAATGAAATTCTATTACGATGTGATAAATTCAATCTTATGGGCGATAAACTTCATCAAGCTGAAAACTTTCCAGTCAATATTGGATAATATTTTTGCTTATAACTAATTATTTTAATAAACGGCCAAATTTAAGCTTACCTTTTGGTATTGGTGAAAAAGGTGTGTCAGCACGAGCTGTAAAACTAGTTTGTTTAGATGTTGATACGGCGTTGACGAATGTTTCATGTCTTTCACGCCAACTTGTTTTAGGTCTCGGGAATGTGCCACCTAACTGTAATTAATTAACTTATTTTAAATGGATAATAAAGAGAAGGAAATTTCGAATTTTATCATATTTGTTCTAAAGAGAAGAGAATTTCATCATAATGACCTTTAATAATCTTTCGAATCTGTTATATTTTACCTTCATTTTTCCGTGAAACTTACTCATCTGAGCAAGGTAATGAGCATTTTAGAAATCTGAGGAAATTTTTATCATAATTTTTCTCATTTGATATTATGATTAATTTCCTTTAAAAATGGAAAGATCCTTTTTCGTTTTCTTTTCATCTAATCACTTCAACAGAAATGTCTATTCTCGATCATTCTATGCTATGTACTTTATTAATGTAATTGCATTTCGGTTGTTGACATTCCTCGAATTGAAAAGTTTTCGTTAATTATTTTTGATTAAATCATAGGTAACCAATCTTTTCGCGTTCTTCTCGAGCATTTATAACATTGTCAATAGTGATATCAGATCCAGTGGCTCGCTGTTTACCGGAATCAAATATTTTCCGTTTTGCTCTTGCCATTTTTCGGCACACTACTTCATGTTTCACCTGTGCAATTCCTTCAAGTAATGACTTTCTGCTGATCTCATTTTTCTGCTTAATTATGCTACTTTAACTTCGCTTTTATTTTAAGAATAATAACAATTTCATTTGGACTTAATCAAATTTGAAAAAATAAATCATAATAAAATATCGCACTATTAAAATTTTGATCATATTAAGAGAACTAATTAATATTAATTAATGCTTACCAGACTATTTTTAACAAAATTTCGTCCGCATACTCCACAAGGATATACTTCCTCATTTTCAGCTGGTAGACTGGCTGAAACAAAATATCTTTTGCTTATCATCTCGTATTGCGTTGCAAAATTTACAAAAACCGGAATATTACGTACTTTTTCGGTAGCGATACTCGAAATAACTCCAAGTTGATAAGCTTAACGTAAAGTTTGGGGAGAAAATAATTTAAGATAGAACAAATTACTTCCCTTTTTTTCACGTGACACGAATAGTTCATTGCTTAATATGTAATCTCTCATGCAATTTCTAAATCATTTTTTCATGTTCATTCTAAGATATTGCATAAAATCATTTTAAAATCAAGCAGACAAATAAAAAGTAAATAGTCGAAGCAAGGAAAAGTGAAAAACACAAATTGCATGCAAGTTATGCAAGTGGTAAAGTTATTTTATAGGAATTTTACATAGTATACAATAATAAAAAAGTTATTTAGGAAATGTTTGGAAATGATTTTAAAATGAACTCACCCATTCCGTGATTAATCATAAAATACCTGTAAATGATAATAATGAAATGAAAAGATCAAAAATAGTTTGAAGTAATTCTAGATGAGAGAGTCATGAGCGTAACTATGGAAAGTACTCTTTCATAGCGTTGCTAAGCATGTGTCGCTATTTATTATCCCATCTTCATTATAATCACAATTATCATTCCCATACCTAAGGTGAGATTAGAAGTAGCTTATACTATTTCTTATTTTCATCTTAATCATAACCATATATCCGAAGTAATCATCATCATCTATCCTTCTCCATTGATACTTCACAACTATTTCAAATCATAAACTTAATCCTAATCTAACTACATGGAATTCTCTTAGAAGGTGAGAAACTATGAAAGATTTCCCCTTCCTTTCCTTTCCCTTCTTTTTCTGCTCTTTTGGATATGATATGCTCGAGAGGTTTTAACACAAAATTAAAAATCCCTCATGCATTATCGGATAGAAGGAAAAAGCGTCTCTAACATAATTTCAAATGTTCCATTTCAATGATGCAAGTTAATGACAACTTCAATCTATCCAGTCCTTCAAATCAACGGTAATAATTCCAGTAATTGATAAGTAAAATTTAATTTAATTATTTGTCGCATTAAATATTATACTTCAAAAACGATAATAGCGAAATAAGAAATTTTAAAAATAAGTAATTGATGAAATTTGTTATCAAAAATCTCGAAAGATTATTTTACAAATATTAGAATATTTCATTTTAATTTGCACAATAAGAGCAATGTATTAATAAAATAACCCCATCAATTTGTTTTTTTTTTCAGCATTAAATTTATTTAACTACTTTTTTCATCTTAATTTCAATAATTACATGAGTTAATGTAGTTACAGTAGTAATGAAATTTATGTCTTTCGTCTGATAATTTTTGTAATTATCGATATCAATAAAATTTTAACAACTTTCCAATAACTGGATTTCTGATCTTCCTACGGAGAAATATTAACTTTAAGTTCAATTAATTAAATATTAATTATTTTGTCTTATTGATTTTAGTTTCTTTTTTGTTTTCAAAGATTCTATTGGATGAAAATTTGTAAAGCAGTAAATTAAGCAAGTATAATCGGATAATAATGCCGTATTCAATTTAACTCATCATTTTACTTTCCTACTAGGAAATGAAGCACAGAAAAACTTTCATACATTTTTTCAATTTCAATCAAATATTATTCAAAACCCAACTTCAATATTGGTTTGGGAAAAAAGATAAAACTGTTCAGTTATCGAAATTTCAATCAAATGGAATTAACCATATATATCTTAAAATCATTTTACAAGTTTTGTCGATTTAAATCTGCGCGAGTACGAATTGAATACAATTGATCACTCCCGTTTTCTTGTTCCTAACTTTCTTGATCAATTCATTTAGCTAATCTTCCTAGCTGAATTGTGCAGACCAATGAACCAAATATGAACATTAACTCTTTCTCATAAAATCAGATTTCCTCCTTTTTTATTCAAGCATTAAATTTAGCTTTCGAAGTTTCGCCTTTTAATTAGGCAAGAACAACCAAAAAAAATTGCTATCATAAAAAAGGAAATATGCAGAAATTACGTAATAAAAATTTATGACTTATGGATTTTCAATTAGCTTTTTTACTTTAATTTTAAAGCATTTTTTCCAGATAGCTAAAAAGTTAAAATTATTGTACAAAGTTACTTTTCATCATTAGTCGCAGTCACCAACAATGAATAATTTGTTATTACAACGCTTAAATTATGGCAGTTCTTACCTTCGTTGACTTCGTTAAACTGGCAGTTACATGAGGGAATAATAGTAATACTTATTTCATTTGCTGTATAAGAAAAAAACATTGATAAGTGGTTAGAATGAATTTTCCAGAAAGACAACCAAATATTATATTTTGTTTTGGAATATCTGATTAGCAATAGAGTTAAAGCGGAGTGTCCTTCTGGAAGTTTAGCAGTCGGAGGAAAAAGCACTATGATTACTAACATACTAATTGGTTGGCTTTTAAAGATAATGATTTGAATCGTTGAAAATTAAATTATCTGCTGCATCCAGCAATATAATAAAGCATGAACTACTTCAAGAGATTCATACATGATAATCTGATGTATCAACAAATAATTCATCAAAAAGACTCAAAATCATACTACTGAATCAAATACTCCTGATTTTAATATGTTAAACCGTCTTGCAAATCTAACATAACATATAATAAACTTTAGGCTCCGGTGAAAATAGATAAGTATCACCTAAATTAAATAGTGCAATGTTCACGTATGAAATTTGTTTTGAAAAGGATTAAATCAACCTTAAAATTTTCAACATCATTTTGAGAAAGGCTTAATTTGCTTTCAGTAAATTTTGAAATTTCATACTTATTTTATCACTATATATATTGGTCGAAGGATATGATCTTTTCTATTAAAAAAAAATCGTTTGCTGAACCATTTATATTTTGTGATGCACAAATCTTGTTGATCATACTATACTTCTCATTTCAAATTCTACTCAATTTTTAATGATTTCAAGACAATTTCTAGTCAAACACAATTAGCAAATATTTTAAAAACCTACTTCTTGTGGCCTGAAGAACTGAGACTTGAATAGTCATTCATAGATTGTCAAAAAAACATTAACATTGTCAAAAGAGCAGCTTGTCCTGTCAAATCATATGAAGCGTAGGTAAGTATTAATTATTCCTATAGTCATGTAGCGGAAAATATGAAAACTCGGGGAAGAAAGATAGTTGAAATCTAACGCTTTTTATGATATGACAAAACTATGTTAGAACACTTTCTGTAAAAAACGTTTTATTAAAATGAATTAAAGTTTTTAAGAAAAAATAGAAATGGACCAAAATTATTTTTTTTTCATAAATCACTCAAAAAAATTACATGCTACTTCGTACGTCGATATACACATGGGTAATCCACCATTAATACTATTTATTATAAAATTTCATTGATATCACTAGCATAAATTAGTGGTTCATGAATTTCAAACAGTAGCTACTTTTCTTTTCCTATGTCGTTTAGGCCGGAGAAAGCGCATCAACACCAGGTAGTACTTTCCCTAAAATATAAATATTAAGTTGAAGTTCAAGATGTTTTTCTCTATTCGAAGTATAAAAAGATTTATATTGCTCACTCATCTATGATCAGTTGAAAATGTATAAGAACGGAAAAGTAAAGCTATCCTTCCATGATGGTTTGGATGCATTTGTAGAAGGAAAGCAACACAAATGAAAAAGTTTTTTAAATGAAAAAGATGTTTGAAGAAACATAGGAAAAAAGTAATATTTACTAATCTATAGAGAAAGTAAAACAATTACCTTCAAGCAATTCCAGACTTGCACCACCACCAGTACTAACGTGGCTTACTTTGTCACCAGTTTTCCATTTCTTGCAGCATGTTGCCGTATCACCACCACCTTAATATTTAAAATATATATTTTTTATTTGATAAAAGCAAAACGAAGTTTTTGGGACGACACAGACGGAACCGAAACGTAGTCAAATAAGAATGAAAACAGTACCGATGATAGTAACGGCACCTTTGGAAGTAACATCAACAACAGCATCCATTAATGCTTTTGTTCCTTTCGAAAAATTATCCCATTCGAAAACACCAGCTGGTCCATTCCAAACCACAGTTTTTGCACGTTCTATAACCTCAGCAAATTGCTTTGCTGTTTCCGGCCCAATATCAAGACCCATCCATCCATCTGGGATACCCGATTTGAGATCTGCTGTCTTGAACTGAGCATTCTGAAAGAAAAACAGAACAACAAAATGATATAAGATTTGCTGTAAGACATGAAATTATTTGAAAAAAGTCTTAAATTATAATAAGCACACTTTTAAGGCTTTTCATTGCAAGATGAAAAAAGAATTCGTACTTCGTTGAAATCGTCAGCAATGATGAAATCAATTGGCAAATGTATTTTCACGCCCTTCTCTTTGGCCTTGTCCATCAGTTCATTCACTATTTTGGCACCCTGTAATGAAATGTTTTATCTATACCAGTTACAGGCTAACATTAAGATCACTCAAATATTGAATACCTTCGATATATTTCTTATAATTGCATTATAAACGTTATAAATGATACAAATATCTACTTATTACTTATTACATTACTTATGATGTCACAAGCAAAAATATTTCTTACCTATAACGATAAGTTGAATAAGTTGAATGTAAGTATGACTACGATCAAAAATTCTATGGTGGATAAAATGAGAAACCCTGATAGAAAAATTTCAATATAAAAGACTTCATATATGGTGTAAACAGCTAACTATTTACCTCTGTGTCAAAAAGTGACTTTCCGATATTAATGTTGTTAATAACTTTCAGGAACGTGTAAGCCATTCCACCACCAATGATCATTTCATTGACCTGTTCAAACGAGATAAGATGATTTATGATTTAAATCAAACATCCTTTTTATACTTACTTAGTTCTTGAAATGCATACTTTTTTCAGCATACACAGAGATACCAAATAATCTTCATCAAACAGTCGATAAAGTACTCCTACTTTGAAAATTGTGAAAATTTGGTTCCAGTTAATAGAGTAATCTTTTAAATCATAAAGTGTTCAATCGTTACTTCACTAAAAAATCTGTATAAGTAATTTATATCAAGAAAAGTGTTTCAACATTACTTTATTTAATAGATTGCGAATAAGTTGAATCTTGTCTGCCACTTTGGCACCACCCAAAATTGCCAGAAATGGTGAGACAGGATTATCCAGAGCTTTTGCGAAATAGTCCAACTCTTTCTTCATCAAAAAACCTGTAGCTCGTTTGTCCAATTTGATGCCAACCATGGAGCTGAAACCAATGATAATAACTGCAAAGAAAATTTAACTAAGGAGAAATGAACAATCGTATTTTTTTATTGAACTTTTTTAATAAAAACACTTATGTTAAAACAGTTAAAGATGGTGTCCAAACAATCTTTTTCTTTTTAATAAGAATTTGTAGCAAATATATAAAATCCAATTTGATTTAGATAGCCATAAAATTTTTTTTATAAAAAATAAGACTGGTAAATAGCCTAAAATGAATGATTAAAAAACCTGCATCGTGATCTCTTCCTAACAATAAATGCTTGGAGACAAGCAGTTATATCAATGATCAGAAAAGATGCATTTGTATCAATTTTTGAATAATTCTATTTGGTATACATAAAACGAAGAAAATAAGTTTACCTGTGTGCGCGATGCGCAGTACCAAATGCATCATTCACATAAACATCGCCGTGTTTCGTCAAAGATTCACGAAACTTGTCGATATCAGCTTGTGACGCTTTCACCTAAAATTAAATACAATGGCAAAAAAAGTACAACTAAGAGAAAGCATAAACATATAAAATGATTGCAATATCAATTATTGCTGAGGAATAACATAGTCATGATTTCAACACATCCATATAAATAATTCTCGAAAGATTCAGAGAACTGAAATGAATAATTCATACATTCGCTGCTAGCTTATTCCGCTGCCAATCCTCTCCCAAAAACTATATAGAAGGCGTATAGTTCATACTACTGAGAGATTTAATGATGTACTGAATAAACAGTCAATCCAAATAATAAATTTCAAAAAACCAGAACATTCATCATCTTTTCCGCAGAATATTCATGTTACTTGGATAATTTCGAAAAAATCATACCTTCTCACCCTTCTCATTCACACCTTTTCCTTCCTCTTCCAAATAAAATCGAAGATTTTCAAGCAAAATAACGCTGCCGGGAGCAGGATCGGCTGTAACTTTTTCAGCTTCTGGTCCGACACAGTCACGAACGAATGTGACATCCCTGCAGAGAGTATCAAAACTACTATTCGAAAAATTGATTTCTCGTTTTGCATAATGTAAAGCAATAACACATTATAAAAATGTCTCCACTACTTTTCATTCTTTGAATAGATTGTAGAATATTTGAAATAAACGCATTATTGCTTACTTGCCGAGAACACTTTTCAGTTCCGCAACAACTGGCTCCAGCGTAAATTCCATCTTTTTCATTCCATCTGGGCGTCCCAAATGTGACATTAGTATAACCGCTTTTGCACCATGATCTAGCGCATGCTGTAATAGTATAATATCAATAAAACTTGGCAAGGAAATTTGTGATAATTCTTGCATACATGAGTTACTCCCTCTTGCTAGTTCTTTTTAAAAACTTAATTCATAAAATCAAACTCCGTCCGTAAATACGTCTATTGAAAATGAAGCGAAAAACATGAGAACATAAAAAGACGTACGATATAAAAATACTAGTAGATTATCAGGAAAAATGATAGTATTAAAAAATTATGGTAAATTTACCTTAATGGTTGGTACTGCGGCTGTAATACGTTGGTTATTTGTAATTTTACCATCTTTAAGTGGTACATTAAAATCGACTCGAATTAGTACTCTTTTATTCTTTACATCCAATTTATCGATTGATAATTTATTCAATGTCATCTTTTTTTGTATTCCACGTAAAAATGTTCGAAAGATAGTGCTGGAGATTTCATAGATAAATTTGCAGTCAGATTGGTACAAGTGTTAGAATGAAATTTCTTTTCGTAACACTACGTGAAAGTATCAATTGCAGGGATAATTGAATAAGATAAATTTTTGTCTACAAGCACCGAATAGACATTTTTTATATTGGAAACATTCGTATGCAGTCGGATCTTTCAGAAGTGAGATATTCAAAGGAGAAAAACAAAAAATCTTTTCAATGAATGAATTTATCAAAAAGATACTAAAAGCAAAAAAGCAAAAGGTTCAAGTCAACATCAGAAAATTAAAAGGGAAAATAAAACCACTGAGAATTTGACGTCTTACTGTCAATGTTTATTTTTGATTCACTATACGTGTAACATTTTGATAACTTTCGGTTTATAGTATGCAATTTATATCATGTGTTCAATAACGGTATAAAGCAGGTTTGAATTAAGTAACGGTCTAATAGGTAAATACCAATAGGTTCACCTAGCTCATTTGGTAGATATTTTTAAGTTAACGTCAATTTAGGTAATTGCAGCTAAAGAAAGAGAGAGACAATCTCACGCGAACTACTAATATACGTTATGAAGAGAGAATGTAAGCAAGGACCAAGCAGTGTTTAATAAGATTTATGCTTAACAGAGGAATAAGCCGCACAAGAAAGGGAGAGAGAGCAGTAACCGGATTACTTCCCTGCTTACCGTGCATATTTATATATTGGAAGTCGGAACGGATCATACTACAGGATCCGGAACGGAAACAGAGGAAGAAATATTGCTTGTGAGAGAAGGAGAAGCGTAAACAACCAAATGTTCACCAGACAACCAAAGATTCTGCACCTCAGCTCAGCTCGTCGATTTTAAAGCCTCCTTCTGTGTATGCTGTATGTCTGACTACGCCTTCTTACCTCTCTCCATATCTAAAGTAAAGTATCGCAACTCATGTCCCTCCCGACACAAATTACTCCCGCGAGAGTTCAAGAATGCTGTGAAGTGATAGACGTACACACACAATGAGATTGTGAAGTCCTAGGGATCGTAGTCTGGACATTAGTGGAATGTAACTGTTACGAAAACTGAAGAGGTGAACCCCTGGGAATGACGAAGTGACCACCCCGAAAAGGACACTAGCAATTTTGATTTTAACACCGTTTGCTTCTATTTTGGCATTAGCTAGATTCCAAGTGAGTACTATAATTTGTATGAAGAAAGGACAGACTTCCAGCATACTCGAACTATTCCTAGCAGGATTAGTCCATTCATTTATACACAACGTTCTAGAATACTAAAAATATGGTATTAAGTAATGCCATCATAGATAACTTGTACGGAATAATGTACATTTAAAATGGTGCAAATGAAATACGAAAGTATTTGGAATTTCAAAATGGGAATCCTGTCCAGCCGTTCTTTTTTGAGAACTGTATTTATGATAAAATTCAATGAAACAACTATGTAATATCATGAACAAATTCATGAATGAATTCTATCATGAATAAAGGTGGATAGTAACAAGGTAAACTCGAATATTTTATTTCATTGATCGTTTTTTAATATAATAAAATCGGCCACAATATTTTCCATTGAATTAATTATACTGCTTCGTCAATATCACATATAGTTTTTGTACTAAAAATCTCAATACTGAAATTACGACAAACAATTAGATCGAAATCAATGACTCGGAAACCAGCTTTTCTCTTCTTCAGAACTTCAAATAATGTATTCAGTCATATCATGGAATGCTAAGTGAATGATTTCTCATTATACATACTGCATGTTCTATAAATTATTCGAAAGTTTCCTTCTTTGCTTAAGCCAAAAGCGAAAAAAAAAATATTGATATAAATGGTATATTATTTGACTACGTCAATTAATAAAACAGGAATGCTCTAAAAATGGATACTATCATAAACAAAGCCTGATGAAAATTAAGCTTAACATGAAGAAAGAAATTCCACTAAATTATAAATAAAATGGGAAACAGAACTTCAATAAAAAAAGAATATCGAAAAAGGAAAAGGAAAAAGGAAAAAAGGTAAGGAAAAAAGCAGAAGGTTCAAGTCAACATCAAAAAACTCCAGAAATGGTTATGTCGTAAGCTTATAGAAACTTCTATATAATTTTTTTTGCAAACGATATAAAAATTGAAGCTTCAAAAATGTTTATGCTCATTTTTACCATTTTAATGCTTAATAAATGTAAACATGAGACAGGAAGGAAGAAGTTTCTATAGTTAATTGAAAAATTATTATGCCAATAAGGTTCAAGTGTTCAAGTGCTTTCACCAACCACTTCTGGTACTACCATGGCTTCAGTTCGATATGTAGAATCGTGTTTAGCTAATATTCTTAGCAGCGGTCTTATCTTCATCCACCACTGATGCTTTGGTACACGATGTTCGAAATCAGTTTCCAACGCCAGCTCTTCCACTGGCGTAAATACCGTTCGACGACCCTGAAAACCAAACACTATTTGCTAATACAAGTTATTATTACCAAAAATATTAGGTTCTAATTCGAATCTCAGAAAACCTATCGAATCGAACCAGATCTTTTTTTTATCCAATCAGCTACTTGACATTTATGAAATTTAACAATAGAATAAGCATTTGTTTACCAGCAATCCTAATAGTGTAGCACTCTCCGGAGAAACTGCATTTACGGTACTGGCTTTCTGATCAAAGTATTCTAGTATTTGCGAAATAATGAAATCCAGTGCACGAGCTGCAAGTTTTGTTCCCATATTACGGTCGAATGGTGTTGGATTACCACCTTGTTGTGCATGTCCCAATACATTGGTTCTGAAAATTAGCCAAAAAAATTGCAGATTGTTTTTTGATTTATTTTGAAGACAAAAATAAAGTTATGCTAACTATGCTAGCATTCACGTTTCCGGGAAAACCAGAAGTTTTTTGGAGAAGGAACTACACGAAAGATTGAAGAAGTAACCTTGTTGAAAACGCCCCCTTTCCCTCTTCCGCGAACAATTGATTCACAAATTCTGTAGTATAATTTTTATTAGCACATTCGTTACGTACAATTAAGTAACGTTGCACGCCGGTACGCATTTTACGACTAATAACCTGTAAGAAAGGAATGTTCCAGTAACATAAACCTGTCACAATAAATTGCACGATCACTGGAATGTATCTTGCGACAAACCATTTATGAAATCACAATAGCGTTAGTGTTATTACTTCAAAATATCAAGGGTAACATCAACTTGCTAAAATTATTTCAAATTTATAATCATTTTCATAAATTGCCAATTGTTCGACTTCTTTATTGAATCTTTTCAGTTCACTCAAGTTTCAGGACACATATTTTGAGGTGCTTTAACATTTAGCATTTTCTTCTATAGTTGTTTTAATAAGATCTGCAAAAATTTTACCTTTACATCATCCATAATATCAGAAACATTAAATTTTTCTTCGAAAATATAAGCATTATCAGCTCCAGATGCCAAAGCCGAAATTGTTGCTAAATAACCACAAAATCCACCCATTGTTTCGACAATGAAAACTCGTTTCTTAGTGCCAGTAGCTGATAATTTGATCTTGTCAATCATTTCACAAATTTCGTTCACAGCTGTATCGGAACCAAGCGAAAGTGATGTTCCCGGAACATTATTACTGATTGTACAAGGGATAACACACATCGGTATTCGCAGCGATGGATGTTTGTTGCGAGCACGAGAAAGAAGTAAGCAAGAATGAAAAGCCTGGAAAATAATTTCTTACTAATTCTCAATACTCACGAATAATGTATTATTCATTTAGATGGAAGTTAGACCTATAGAATTTATTTTTTAATTCAAAATCATAATAAAACGAAAAAAGACCACCATTAGTTTATTTGCATTAGTACTTAGCCTGTCAGTTCAATCTATTGATAATCACGCTCTGACAGGACTCAAGTAAACTGAAGATAAGCTTTGTTAATTATTTATTAGATTGTTCATCTAAAATTAAGAAAAATGATAAAAACCAGACATATTTTATCACGAATAATTTGTTAATTCTTACCTCGAATCCACCCACAAGTAACAATCCATGAAAATTATAATTTTCAAACGCATTAGCAACTTTATCCATAATTTTATCGGGCAACTGTTTTTGTGTTCCAAGAAATGAGCCACCGTACATTACCCAGTTACTGACATCACCCCAAGCCATGCTCTTAAGTAATTTTTTCAAAAAGAATAAACAATGACAAAATAACAAAATAAATTGATCACAAATATCTGTCTTCTTTGTCTTCCTCGTCTCCAACCTTCAAGCTTTAAAAACTTATATGAAATCATCTATTCACTTACTTGCACCTCCCCCCGGCAGAGCCCTTCGAACGAATTCTTTATACCGTAAACTTTGCATCCACGATAAAGCGCCATGCGAACATATGAACGCACTACTGCATTCATTCCTACAAGCAAAAATTGAAAAACTTTTTTACCAAGCAAAGCATTCATGAATAGTTTTGACATGCAAATAAAAGCAAGAAGATGCATTTATTACTTCTCGTAGTTTAATACCTATAACAGTAAGTGCCTGCTAGGATGATAATATTAGAAAAAACAATTCCGGTAATCATTTTAAATTTATTTTTTACTTCTCAATTAAATAAGAAATAACTAACCGCCAGCAGGTGCACCAACATTAATTACAGCTAGGTTATAATTTGGTGCATTTGAATCGACTTTTTTTGGCTCTACTTTTGTAAGCAAACGATAAGTTTCAAGATTTCGTTGGAAACTTCGACCTCTTAACTTTACAGCTGTTTCCCAGTCACGTTCGTCCATTGCTTTTTTTACCTGAAAAATTTTCGAGAGCTTAGTACACAGTTCAATTTGAAAGAGAAAGCTAACTTAGAATAACTGAACTACTCATGTTTCCATTGTAGTTCGTTTAGCAGTTATGTTGTATAAGTCGGTTACATATATTTGAATATCTAAAAAAGTTACCGCTAATGTACGTTGCACACATTGCATGAGTGGAACGCGTACAATCACATTACCATCAATCGAAACAACACAAGGTTCTGATTGTGGTGTCATTTCCATCAAAGCAAGCACCGCCTCTGCACCCATTCGACAACCAAGCAATCGATCAAATGCTGATGGACTGCCACCACGTTGTACGTGACCCAACACAGTCACACGCGTGTCGTAATGCAAAGTCTCTTTTACGACTGCACGAACCTAAACGACAGCAATTTATGGCGTTGATCACTAAGTAATTTAAAAAAGGGAAAAATAAAGCAAAATATATACCGATTCAGCGGTAATACATTTTCCTTCCCTATCCAGTGCGCCTTCTGCAACAATCACAATGTTTAAACGAGATCCTGCTTCACGCATCATTCGTAGTTTTTGGCATAATATTTCTGGCCAATCTGTTGGCACTGGCCATTCCGGTATAAAACAGAAATCAGCTTCAGAAGCTAGTGCAGCAACCAATGCTAAATAACCACAATGACGACCCATCACCTAAACTTGCTATAATAAGATCTTTTCAGGTCATTACTGTTCCCTCTGTTAACTTGATGAAAGGAGATAATGGAGCAATATTAATAGAACTACAACTAGCAATGCCTATTCGATTCTCTCCTTCACTTCTTTTACATGGATTGCAAATTTTTCCAGAAAATTTGGACGAAATAGTTACATTAACTCATTTTATTGCGTTCATCTTAATAAGGAACACAAGAACCTCAATAACAAATGTGCGCTGATGACTTTGAGCCGTTGACATTACGCAATCAATTGCCTCACAGATTCGTTGCAGTGCTGTATCAGTACCAATAGTCATATCTGTGCCGCAGAAATCATTATCAATGGAACCAACAAGTCCAACAATCTATAATATTCCATATGAACTGAATCCCAGTTATGGTGATCTCAAAAACAACTCCAAACAATTTAACACTTACAATATATGTAAATAAGTCACTAAGTTAAACGTAAATGTTTATTTTACAGAATAAAAAAACCTTAGAAATTTAGTATTCAAATCCCTGGCCCTAAGCAATCTCAACACGTAGGAAAAATTGCACTATATATCTTTGAAATTACATTAAAAAAAATTTTGTCGTAAATTTTACTTGGATGTTATTGCATTCTGCAGCTTCTTCTTTTGTTATTTTTCCATTTGACAAAAGCTCTTTCACCAAATCATGCCATTCTTGTCGAAAAAGATTAGCGCCCGTTAGTGAACCATCACCTGCATGAAAAAAAAACTAATGGCTACCGTTCACAACTGCAGAAATAATCTTGAAATGTCTTGAATATACATGTTTCTAAAAATTTAGATGCTTAAAATTAAAACTGAACAGTTTGACTTTGATGTTTTAATATGTCATATTAAGGAAGAAATCAATTTTTTTGTATAATATTTGCAACAGTAGAATTATCAGATTACTGTTCTTTCGTTGAAAGAGAGAAGTTATGTTATAAATGAAAACGAAAAAGAAAGGGGAAGATATAAAATAGATTGAGCTGCTCGGTTAAAGACAAATATTTAACAGAATCTCAAACTACCAAATAACATAACTACGTTCTAATATCTTCTAACTATTGATTAATAAAACTTTTCATTTAGAAAACCATTGTTCATGAACACATAGTTGGACTGATCATGAAAATTCAAAAAATGTAAATGATGAGTTTACCTCCAATACATACAAGATTGGTAATGCGATGTTTAATAAGATTTTCAGCAGCTTGTAAACGTCCCCGTCTTTCTCGAAAATCTTTGCAACGTGCTGATCCAATAACAGTGCCTAAACTTCAAGGGAGCACTATTCTTCAAAAATTACGCAAAAATGAAAAAAGATGATGCTAAATTCTCTAAAAAGGAATATTTAAATAAGTTCATATATAATCAATAATATTCTTTGCTTCAATTAGTAATTTACCACCACGCTGTATGATGTCCGAAACTGACTGCCAATCCGCTTCCTTTATATTATCACCACCATCTACCATTCCCTGATATCCTTCATAAATGAGAAAAACTCGACATCCAAGATAAACACCCATTCGAACTACTGAGCGTACAGCGCTATTCATTCCTTAAAAATCGAAATACCTTTTTTTGCATGCTTTAATACTCATTAACAAGAGTTCTAAAAGTTGAAGTTTCATAACACTGTCAAAACAAAAATAACGGATAACTACTGTTGCCAAATACGTTGAGTTCGTAAAACATTTTTTTTACCGTTTGATCTCTGGTGTTAGAAAAAATATTACCAGAAGCATCACCACCGCTGGTGAAAACAGCCATAGTACGACCTCTATAAATCTGCGGTACAATCGAAGTACCTTCTCGACCCGCTGATGGCACTATAGAATCTGATCGCATGGAAAGTTTCTGATTCATATTAGCATTCAAATAACCAAAGTTATCTTCAGGTGAACCTATTGGCATCGATTTTTTTTCCATTATTTTCTGAAGCTGAAATCCGATAATTTCAAAGAAAAAACATGATTTTCATCTGTCGTCTTCTCAGTTTTCCCTGCAAATCCTCACTCATCACTACTACAATGGGAGGATTGAGACATCATCTTTTGAACCATCAAAACTGTTCGATCACTGATTATTATGAATGATAGAACTAAGTTGCCTATATGCTTTCCAAAAATGTAAACACAAAACATCTGATTTTAAACATCAAACAATTTGATTTTAAAGCTAAATTATTAAAACTGTAAAGAGTTTCAAATCATTCGCTATTTAAATCAGTAAATGGTAGCGTTGTGATAGGGCTCAAATCTTTCCCACAAAATTGATGCAAAACAAAAACAAAAGAACATTGAGTAAGCTGTGACTTACGTACGCTATGTAGGACATATTCCCACATTATTTTAAATACAATATTTATTCAACTTAAAATTTAGCCAATGACATAAAATCAAATAAGTGGAATTAGTAAGAAAATAAAGCAAAGTAAGAAAATTAACAAAATAATGGAACTGATATACTGCTCGGTCAGCAATATTAACTAAGCAAGTTGATTTATTACAAAGCGTAAATGATTAGAAAGAATTGATATTACAACAATAAAGTTAGTTATATTTTTTCCAGTCTTCGCTTGTCCTTCCAAACTATCTTCTCATTCCTTGACATCTAGTACTACAAATCTTGCCGTACGAAACGCTGCTACGAAAAAATGCAGTACTGTTAATAATTCAAAAAAACCAATTTGCTCATACAGGATGAACATAAAACAGCTCCATTAACTCTCTATGTTCAATACATTTATGGTACTAGATAAAGACCAGACATAGCGGGATGAAAAAATTCAAATAAAAAATGATAGGATCAAACTACAAAAAGCACCGGAAAAATTTTTCATAGAACAAGGTCAGTTCCCACACATATTTCTACTAAATTTGCATGTACATTTAATGAAATTAATATGGTCTATCAAGTTTCAGTAGTTTTCCTCCGTTTATGATAAGTTAATTTATTTTTGAAAATATTGAGAATAACATGCATGTTAGCCATCTGATGTAAATGAAATGTATGCTAATTGAGCTGATGCAAAAAAAATTGTCAAACATTCGTTTACATTCAGATGCTCAACAAAACATGCAAATGACCATAGCAAATTTTATGCACCAAATGCATAGCAAGATTCCAAAACGTTAAAATAGCTTCATAAAGAAAAACTAAAAAAACTGTTTCACAATAACGAAGAAACAAAATGTCCAATCTCGAATATAAAAATTTGAAAAACAATTAAAATTTCTGATTTTCCAGAGATCAGCTAATTCCTTGATTTGATGAGAACCGAAAACTGCAGTCTTTTTATACCACCTTATCAGTTTCAGTTCCTCCAACGGTAAGTTGTAAAGTTTGAATAATAGTTCCTAATTTTAGATGACGAGTTTTTCCTTTGGTTTCGTCAAACTTCATTTCAGACTTTTATTTTTTAACATCGAACGTGAAGTACTGAGTTCAAGTCTTGCTAACAACTCCAACAGGTTCTTTTAGTTCCGAACCATCACCAGTATCTTTCGATGTTGAGGCTTCAATCCCCTTCACTAAAATTAACTGATGTGGAATTTAACAGCATGTTTTTCAACACATTCAAACAACGAATTCTTTTTTCTTAATTTAATTTTCTCAGACTTTATTATTCAAATGTTTGGAATAAAATCCCAATTATAAAGAAAAATGTAAAGAGGAACTTCGATAATCTGAGAGAAATTGATTTTTAGGACAAAATCCGAACTATGGTAAGGATTAGAAATAAAAATGACTACGCAAAAACATATTTTATCAAAGTGATTAGCAATCCAAAGTAAAAGCTGTAAATAACAAGTACTCAAATAAGTACCTTCTTTTTCTATGCTTTCGAGAAAAGCAGTTTTCATTGATTCATCCAAATGTGGACGATACAGCCCGAGAAGAGTTGCATCTGCTTCCAACAATGTTAACTCTTTTGTAGAACCCAAAAATCGTTCAGAAAGTTCGGGATCATGCAAACGAAGAAGGACCTTTGCTCCTATTCTATAACTACTGAAATTTTAAACTGTTGGTTGAACACATTATTAAACTTGAACACATTATTATCTACTAGGAGCCGTGAGAAATGGTATTTTATATTTAATACGCAGTATGATAAATACTAAAGTAGGGAATGATAAGGAATGCTATTCACAATAAGTTTGCATCATTATTTGGTGAAAGTAGTATTGAAATTGGCCCCATCAAACTATTCAATTAAATTAATACTGAAAATCTAATTAACATATTTTCATTAAGTACTTCGCAGCTCGCTGTTTGATGCACATTGACCAACGTTGTCAATAAAGGATTGACAGAAATATCGCCCGGAATAAGAGAAAGAAAAGCGATATCGCAAGAAAAAGAGAAGTTAATTCAAAGTTGGAAACAATGAGATTTACTTTCATCTTATCAAGAAATAGCTATTAATATGAAGTTTAATCAGGAATCAGAAGCAAGTGACTAACTTGTTTTTTATTATCGGTGCTTTACATACAGCGTTAAATTTCAATCCCATGTCGATATATAAATCATCCGCGATTCGGCGTACGATTTCACCTATTACTATTCTCCCTTCGAAATCACCAAGCTGCACAAATTTTGAATGTCGAAATAATTCTGCAAAGCGTTTGCGATCCTGAAATAAAAACTTACAAGATTGAATTTTACATTCATAAAGTAGAAAAATCAATTTAAAATTTAATTTTGCCCAGTTACTAAAGATAATACTATTTTGAAATGATGGGAAAATAGATTTTTTTAAGATGAACTTTCTGTAAATAGAAAATTTTTCAAACTATAGAATTTTTCTATCATTACTTAAATGAAGCAGAAGATAGCTTGAAAATTTTAAGACTTCGCAGATCTTAACTGACCTCTTTTAAGCAATACAATGAAGAATAAGAAGGAGAATAACAAAGGATAAATCATAGCTTTTAAGATTATTTCTCGCTGTCAATATAAATCACGACATATTTCACCATGTCATATATTATCAATTCCTCATAGATCTATACCAATCTTAAGTTATTTCACCATATTTGATTCGAATTTCCAGGATAAACAGGAACTCTATGTAAGCAGTTTACATCTACTAACATTACAACATCTTTTGCATAAGGAACAATAACCTCAAATAATTCGTACCCATTCAAAATACCAGGGAAATGTCCTGCAAGAAGTTATACCTTGTGAGCCTTTTGGGAACATATTTTAGAAAGACTTGAAAATTCATCAAAGATATTTCTAAAAGAAATCAATATCCAAATAATAGAGAAAAGAACAGAAGATAGTTTAAAAATTCAAACTTTGAATTTCAAAGCCTTCAAATATTGTTATATGCAAAAATCAGAAAGTTATTTCTGAAGAATAGTACTCAAAATATTTAATATGGAGATTAAACAATTTCCAAGCCCAATATACGATTAATTGCATATATCAGCACAAAATTCCTCAATAGCAAACAAATATTTTGGGCTTTAAAATTTCAGAAGTTAAACACACCTGTTTCATTTCACTTTCACTTATCATCCTTCTTGAACATTGTTGCTGTTTTTCAGAAAGAATCGTTGGTGAAGTGGGAAGTAATGCGAGACTACTTGAGATATCACTATTGCTCTTCCAATATTCAATTCTTTTCAGTGATCGGAAGAGTTGCAGGTGACGAAACTGCAGCATAAGCACTCACCTTTCAACAAAACGACTAAAGGTTAACTACCACTTCAAATTTTGCAAGAGAACTCATACTGACGATTCAGGATTTAACGCATCCTGTTTAGTTTTGATATGACAATGCGTTAAATTTCAAGTCTCTAAATTTTTCTACTTTGTTTTAAATTATTTCTCAGGGATTTTTGTAATGTTTTATTAGAATTTTAGTGAATATGATAGGATGGACAATTATCCAAAGGTATTTGTTTTGTTCGATGGTTACTGTAAACAGACAGAAAGGAACGGTTGTTCGGAGGCATCCGGTACTGTAACATTAATTTTAACTGAAAAGAGGAAAATTCTGGTAGATTGCGGTGATCCATGGAATGGTGCAAATATTATTCAAGGTTCATTGATATGTCATTTTTCCTTTTTAATGTTTATTGAAAATTGTGTTTGGATTGGAAGGCATTGAAATGGAAATACGTAGAATTAGAAATGGAAATGTTGCCATTATGTAATAATTACAATATCCCACAGCATGCTATACTGTATCGTATACATCGATACTGTCTAAACTCATAAGAAATATATAGTACCATTATTTTTTGCTCAATTTGTACATATTTGCTATCATGAAGGAAGATCGAATAACCACTGTTAAATGGCTACCATATATTGGATTTCATTACTTACAAGCTACTTTGAAAATATTATATTCCGGGAATGATTTTTGAAATTCTAAATAAATAATAATCATCCAGTACTTTTGGAAGAAATTTTTACAGCACTTTCGAAATATTCGTTAAATTGTGATGATATTACCGATGTAATAATAACTCATGGACATAGTGACCATTGTGGAAATTTATCACTTTTCCAACAAGCCAAAATTTATATGGGCAACGATGTAGCTAAGAACGGTATTTATGAAGCTTTTACGGTACAGTTCATTATTCCACTTTATTACTCTATTAAATATATTTATCTTTTCAAATATATTTTATCGTTAACGATTACATACTGCTGAACGATAAAGTAACAATAAATAATGTCTTCCTGTTTTGCCTTCTTCCTTTTTTGCAAGAATTAATTTCTTTTTATTAGTATTATAGCACTTCACAAACCATTTTGTTTCGATCACTTTTTAAATTCTGAAGAATGGTATAATTGATAGAATGGAGAATACTGATTAGCAAAATTCAATATAAGAAATATTGTTCTATTATATCATATACTCCATGATTTATCATTTTGCAGGATATTTGGACATTAGATGATTTTGTACATATACGATCAACTCCTGGGCATACTGATCATGATCGTAGTGTCATCGTGACAGGCACCAAATATGGAACAGTTGCTATTGTAGGTCTGTAAGCCATTTTCATTCTTACGTAATAGGAGAATCAAAAGCTAAAATGGCACTTTTAGGTGATATTTTTGAAGAGGAAAATGACGATAATAGCTGGAAAACAAACAGCAAATATCCGAAGGACCAAGATGAGAGTCGTAAATTAATATTAAGTGAAGCAGATTGGATTATTCCTGGGCATGGTGGAATGTTCAAAAATAAATTAAGAAATATTTAATGCGTCTTTTTTATGCAACCGAATTTTTCTAACATCACTAAGGTTTTATTCAAATATTTGATCAAGAATTGATCGATTATTTAAAGTAATTGATGTTCTGCTAATAGTAATATAAACATTTGTAATACAATATAAATTAAAAAAAAATACTTTCTAGGCAACATTAACAAATTAGCACCGGAGGAACTTACCAAATTTTAATCTTTTCTTGAAGTTATACTATTTAGTTGGGCATTAGATCGTATTGCTGTTTAGTTTATTTGCCACCTTATTTAATAGCATTTTATCATTTTATTTATTAATACTTTATTTATTATTTATTTACAGCTATTCTACCTTTTTTGTGTTTATTATCACTATGCAGTATATTACATAGCTCTCATATTACTGTTTCGTTGTCGATTTGTTCATTACTGTTTATGTCAGTTTGTATTAAACCTATATAAAACTATATATATTGTAATCAATGAAACCAATAAATTGAAAAACGAAAGTATCGATGGAATTGCTTGAGAAAAATGAAATGTAAATTTGAAGCTAAGTGCAGAAGTTTAGATTAATATGAAAGATTAAATACGAAAAGCTGACATTAAATACCAATAGCGGTGATGATTTCTATTGCATTCTTTTTTTAGTGTAAACCAATCAATTTGAATTACTCATCATTTTGCCCGTCGATCCAATTTCTGTTATTTTTAAATAGCAATTTAGTTTTATTAGTTTCAGTTTGAAATTAATTGAAAACATTATTGTATGACTGAATATATTCATATTAATTTTCTACTTGCCAGTTGTAATTGACTCATTTCGTGCGTGTATAAGAATGGAAAGAGACGTAAAATGAAGGAAATTGATCACAGATGAAATATTTTATTAGTTCATCAATTACAGTACTTAGTTTCACTTGTTGGATCATATTTTCTAATACTATTATATTAGCAAGTACAAATTTTTATTTCTGTAAATAAAATTTTAATATTATTTGCTTTTCTTTTCCTTCAATTCCAATGATATATCAGAAGATTATATGTAATCTTAAGTGAATAAATGTAATTTTCGCTCATTGAAGATATCAGTAGGTTATGCTACCATGTCATTTATATTTTTACTTTTTTAAAAAAAATTCTCGTTGACTTACGTATTGATTAGCAAATCTTGAATAGCAAATCTATATGCAGCTTCTTATAAGTCATAATATGTCATGAAATTGGAAAGATGGAGAAAAAGTTTCAATAGGATGGGATTTAAATGTAGCATTGGCTGATGTTGGTGTGGAATTGAGCTCCTAAATTTGAATGTTTGTTGTGATTGCTAATTGATTGCAAATTTTTACGCCAGCTAACGGGTCTTTCCCTCGGAGGTTTTTATGAGATTTCAAAGTTCTTAGGATTATTTATATTGCTGGGTAGTTTCTTCCACCTTCCATCTTTTACTCTCGCTTTGTTCATGTTCTGAAGGCTGTCAGAGCAATCAGTTTAATAATACTCTTGCAATAGTGAATAGTTTGATAATAATGGTTAAATAGAGTAATCAATCTGCGAATACTGATTAAATAATTACCCGGTAATAAAAAACTGCTTAGTCGACCTATTTTGGATCAAAAGAATAAGAATAAATGCCAAACAAATTAATAGTGGGAGGCTAGCGAAGTGATCAGTTGAATATTCGTGTGTAATTTCAGACATAAAATATTATTTAGCAATACTAAGTAATGATGTGAAACACGTGTTATTTTTCAGTAAACTTCTGGGAAATATTTCGTAGTGACTTAACTAATTAATCAATCAGCTGTTTAATAAATCGTTTAATAAATATTTTCTTATGTTTCTGACTGTTTGATTTTACAAGAAAAAGTTTTTAAATTAATTGTTATTTAAAAAATTCCCGGTGACATATGGTATGTTGGCGTTCGTTTTTTTTTGTTAATGTATTATCAGTCATTGATATGAGTTTGAGTATGCTTCGTTTGTATTTTATATTTCATTTTTTTATGTTCCAACATTTATTCCCGTTATATTTATCCGACAAGTGTATGTTTATATTTCCAACTTGCAATGATGCCAACTGAACTGACGAAGTTTTTATTTTTAAGATTTTACTTTTCTTTTTATTTATGATAGTTCGTATTGTGTAAAGAGAACTGGTATCAGATCAGTGGAGTTAGATTTCCGTTTAAATTCTGAGAGATGAAAAAAGTGGACTAAAAAATGATATCTGAGATAGTGAAATTGAACGAAGAGAATAATAGGAGTTGCGGGATATCTTGGATAATTTTTACAAAGAGAGAAATGAGCTAAAAGAGGGAGTTGTTCAGTGGATTCTTAATGGTAAATATTCAACTAGGATGGGTTGTTTCGTAATTTGTTAAATTTATAAGAAATTTGCTTACCGTGAAATCATGCTCGATGCATATAATTGCATTTTGTAAATTAGATTTCTTTATATACAGAAAACATATGCGGAAAAATTATATCTGTGTGAATAGATGTAGATGTTTATATATTCATATCAGTATTTCTGTCCAGGAATATATTTTAAAAAATTTATATAATATAAGTCTGCATCAATTTCGTTTAAAAATGTATATACTGTGATAGAAGGATAACATTAGCTTCATTTATTGCAGATGGGAGAAGGTGTGTATATAGAAGAAGCTCTTCAGGATGTATTAAAAGAAACGGATCTAGTAAATTTCGAACGAAAGCTCTGTGTAGAATTACAGTTATCACGGTTGGAGCATTTTGATCATGTTACTGATGATGAATTAAAAGTATGATGCTTTTCATGTTATAATTTTAAAAATTTTCTTAAAATATATCTCTGAATCAAATGTTCCTAATCCGATTCCGAAGATTTTTTTTGAATTGCGAATTGGCATTTTCGACTAACTTCTCCATCCAATGTTCCGGGTAATAAAATCGTGTTTTTTATTCAAATTGAAGCTTTAAATGCGTATTTTAGTCATATACGGGTCTTTCACAGCCTGCAATTCGTCGACTGCGAATTGCAATTGCGGAGAAGAAAAAAAAAAGTAAGAAATCGAAACGGATTTTTTCATCTATTGGAAAAAAGGAAAGTCGTGAAGTTACGAAGGTTCTTGTTCCGACTACAGATGCAACAGAACTGTTGTGGACTTCTCCGGAAAATGGTGGTACTTCACTGATTGCCAAAGAAGAGGTAAGAATAAGGAATCTAACGGGTAGTTTAAGTTAATACTTTTCTTAGTGAATAAATATAGGTATTTAGCTATTATTTTTTTCATTTTAATTAAAAGCATGAAATAACGTTTTTCATATTTATTAATAATCCTTTTGGAAATTTATGTGATGCATGTAATTGCCAAATTATTGTGTGCAATTCTTCACTTAGAATTATTTTTAATGTTTGAGTACCATCATTTTTGAATTGTAAATGTATTGTGTGAATCAGTAGGATGTTGATAAATTGAACTTTATGCTCAAAAGATTCAAGGGAAATTTAGTAAATTTAGTATGTTATGTTGTATTGTATATCTCCTTCAGTATTTCTATCTGTGGTTAAATATATTTTATCAATATTTATTAGCTTTTGGTAATCGTATTAATATATTACAAGTTATAGTAGCGTTATTTAGTATGTAATATTCTAGATAAAATTAATGGAACGATTAGGCGAAGGATCATTTGCGGTTGTCAAACGTGCTTTGTGGATGCCGAAAACGGGACGAAAATTAGATGTTGCCGTTAAAATTCTGCGTGATTCTACTCCAGAAATAATTGAAGATTTACAGCGAGAAGTTACAAATATGCAAAAATTAAAACATCCAAATTTAATCCAGCTCTATGGGATTGTTTTTTCAAACCCGGCTATGATGGTAGATCTTTTTCTGTTGTTTTTCTAGTCATGGTTATAATTATGCATTGTATTAAGGATTGAGACATGATCAATTCTCTTATTTCAAGACCAATATCTCTATTCTCAGTTGATTGACAATTTTGTTAATTTAAAGTATCCATTATTTTCTATTTGGAGTACCAAGATTTAGTGATACTATTTTAGGTAGTTGAATTTTGCGATGGTGGTGCGTTGATTGATCGTTTACGGTCAACGCAAAAGCCCGTGATCTTGGTTTCAATGTTGATTGATTACGCGCAACAAATTGCAAAGGTAAAATGCTGTCTCTGTAAGAGACTTAGAAAAACTTTAAAAAATAATGTTGGATTAAGATTGTAATTATTTTCAGGGTATGGCTTATTTGGAATCAAAGAACTGCGTACATCGTGATCTTGCAGCACGAAATGTCTTGTTAACTAACAATGAGCGCGTATGTTCAAAATTTTAATTCCTAGAGAAATTTCAACACTCGAAATACTAATACTGGATAAAACTAAGTATCAGTATTTTAAAGTTCTTATTTAATTGTTTATCTGTCAAATTTGAGATTTCACGTAATAAATAAAAGCCTGTTACATAGAGTTCTCCCCTCTTTTCCCGTAATAAAATAATTTCTTTCGTCTTTAATGTGACAATTTTGAGATGGGCATCGAAACCGAAGTTTAGAAATTTTCACTCTGTTCAGATTGCTAAAATCTGTGACTTTGGTCTGATGCGGGTGTTGGAAAACAATGAAAGACTTTATGTGATGTCAACACAGAAGAAAGTCCCATTTGCTTGGTATATTTCTTACTTTTATTTTTTGTTTCTAAACAAAATAATTGTTACATGCGACCAACAAAGAGCCTGCAAAAATTGTGGAATGAATTGATGTGGAAGCGTTACCTGAGATAATTATAGTTTTGAAGAATATTTCTGTGGAGCTGAAAACTTTTTCATTATTAAAATAAATAAGATCGGAATTTGTTTCTGATTACATACGGTGTTTCGCAACGATTAAAAATGTAATATATGCAGAAAAATAAGTTTTAACATTGACCATAATTGGTGATAGCGATGCTTATAATATTTAATTTAATTAAGAATGATCTCTTTGGTAATGTTGGATAAGTTTATTTTTCTCCTAAATATTCCATGAATTATTGCTTTTCAGATATAGAAGATTAAATCTTGTTTATTTCATAGAATATTACATTTTTTATTTGTGCGAAGTCATTTTTTTTTTTTTGCTTTTGTTATTATTTTATTTTGCAATGAATATCATTATTTTTATTTATTTTTTGCAAAATATATTCCTTCAGGTGTCCACCAGAATCTCTAAGGTATCGGCAGTTTTCACGTGCTTCCGATGTATGGTCTTTTGGTGTGACATTATGGGAATTATTTTCGTATGGCGAAGAACCATGGATCGGTCTTCGGGGAGCTGAGGTACCGTTTACGAAATTTACGAAATCAAGTTGAAAAGACATAATGATTAAATATTATTCTAAAGAACATGTACCTTTTTGTTTCATTATATTTTATAATCAAATAAGAAAAAGGCAATGATTTTAAAAATAGTCAAGTTCTTGGATTCGTAGATTGAATCTTTTCTACGCCTAATGAAGACTCGAAAAAAGCTTAGAAAATAATTTGATTTATCTTTTAAGGTACTCACAAAACTAGAAGCTGGTGAACGATTACCGAAACCGCAAAGGTGTTCCGATGAATTATATAATTTCCTCTCTACATGCTGGTCCTTTGAAGCAAATTTACGACCAAAATTTAGCGTCTTGAAAGGCATTCTTTCCGAGGTGATTTCAATATATAATACTGCGTACAGACTGATAATGTATAGAATACTGCGTATGATACTAATAATATATAATACTTTTAAGTGAAGAGGAGATGTTCACGGGTATTTAACTTATGCATTAATTACCGCTTACAGAAAATTGCATAGTCCCAATTTTTATTATGTATCATATATATCATATATATGCATAATTAAATAAAGTAATTGCAATTATTATTATGAAAAAATGTATTTTTTAAATTTTTTAAATTTTTTTTAAATATGTTTTTAAATTTTTTAAATATGTTTAGTTCATGTTTATGGTAGCTGAATGTTGCGAAGCTTCTATGCCATCACTAGATACTGATTTGGAACTGGTTGTTAATGATCTGGTTATCATCATTCATGGGAGGTACTTTTCATTTTACTTTTATTTTTCGTCAGTCATATTTGACAATGATTGGCAATTAAGATGTTAAATTTTTCCACTGTATATACCTAAAGCATTGATTACTGATATTTCAGCTTAAAAATAAGAATGAGTAAAAGTGCAGTTGCTTTTCATTTTATGCTTGCTTATGCTATAAATCTACGAAAATATTATATCGTATTGGAATATTTGGATTATGAATGATAGGTTGTTTCATTATAGTGGTTTGATTTGGTATGGGCAGAATGTAAGGACACGGAAATTTGGTTCATTTTATCGTTCATCGGTTCATTTACGAAATGAAGGTAGCGGAGCGAAAAGTGTCGAACCGTTAATTAATCCGTTGCAGCAACAAAATGGAATAGATACTTATATTTCTAAACCAGTACCAGGTATCAATAGGTTTTTGCTTGGCCCAAGATAATTTTATTTTGCCATTAAATATACATTTATGTTTTGTTTGTGTTATAGGATCATTTATACATGCTGGACATGGTGACATAAATATTGATCAATCTTGGGGTCAGCCAGATTACATCGATGATATATATCTGAAAAATCCTATTTTGAGGAAAGAAGAATCTGCTTATGGGCAAGTTGTTTTATTCGTTTACTGATTGCTGATTGTCCTTTCGAAATATTCTATATTCCGTTCAGAATCATATTGTATGGCATTTAGCTTTCCAGTTATACGGCGTGATTTCTTGTTTGTTTTCTTTAAGAAGTGGCCAGAAAATTTTTGGGCCAGAAATAATCCCTTCTCTTGTTGATTTGAAGCCGCCTTTATGGATCCAAGACGAACCTAAGAAAAATGGTAATTTTGAAGTTTATTTATGGTTTTGAAAATGGAGTTTTTTTTACTGTGCAATATCATTATTATATACTACTTAATGCTGTGGCTAACTAAATGAGATATTTTTTATTCATTGATCTTCTTACAACTGAGATGTTTCATTGTTGAGGTCATTTTTTGATATATTGAAGTACCTCATTTCAGGCACCGATTCATATATTGATCCTTTCGCTCCATTCAGTATTTATTCTTTCGATGGCGTGAATGATAGTGAATCATGTCAGCCTGGTGATGGTAGGTTATATTTTTAGTGATATCAGTCTGTTTTTATTTTTTACTGTGTAATTATTTTGCATTTATCATTTACTAGTGATGTTTTTTTAATTCCAAGTTAGATTGCAAGTGTAGTCTGAAAAAAGTTTTGCTGAAATTCTTAACAATCTTCTATGCAATAGCCTTTGAGAAGTCGTGCGAGTATTGTAGTAATAAAAAATAAATAATCCCATATATCTAAGCTTTAGAATGTAAATTTCAGGTATGACGAAAGTTTTGTCGTCCTCCTTGGCATCAAACGTTTATGATGAACCACCATCTTTATCATATCCGGAGGATATAACGCTTCCACAGTCCACAAGTTAGTTTTTCCATCACATGTATAAAATTATTTTCAATATCATGTAGCGATTCGAACATTTACTTTATTTAGCAGTTAGTATGTTAAATTTGGACATGGTTATTGATTATATTTCACTTCAGTACTTTTTTATTAATTTTTGTTGCGTAATCAAAACTTTTTTCTCCACTGGTGTATCTCTTAACTGTTTGGCCATGAAATCATGTCAGAAAATGTTTTGTCGAACTTAGTTAATGTCTTCTGCTCATTTATTTTATATTTCAAAAATGAAGGGAGAAGCAAAATGAGTGATAGAAAGTGAGAGAGACATTACAACTAAATAGAATGCATGAAATTATAATAATTATATTTTCAATTTTCACTATATGGATCCTTACATTCCTCATTTTTAACTTATCATTTGCCAGAGCCAGCTATGTCTAATTTGGATATTTCGATTAATACTTCGATTGGTACAACGATAGCTAATGAAAGTACCTTTTTTCTCTACTCTTTACATTGATATCAAAAACTACATATGAAGGGACATAAACCTTTAGAACATAAAAATTGTGCTAAACATATGGTACTAATTTCATATCTGCCCATAGATCTTTGCTCATCTTTATAGTACATATTTTTTAAGAGCAATTTTCGTCTTTGCCGCAACCAGTTCGATCAACATTTGATGTAGTACCACGCAGGTTTGCATTCATATAATTGTACGAAATAATTTTATTCACTATATTGCTACATTAGTGACTCAGCTAATGCTTTGTTAATTGATATCGTGCAATGCTATTCACATGATTCATGTATTTGTTTTCGTTTTGCTGCCAACTTGAACAAATCGGTTCAACAATTGCGGCATCTTGCTGCAGTTAGTATATTTTTCAGCGTTACAGCATATTTCTTTGTCATATAATTGATTAATCCAGACTAAATATGGTACTTGCTAAGCCACTTTCAAGTTGCACTATTTTTTACTTAGTGTCTTACATTTTCTCATAAATTAGTAATTTATCAAATTCATTTTTTTTCAGTTCTGGCTCTGATGCTGCAATACAGACCTCACTTCGGTCTTTGACAACTACGGTAGGAAAATTTTTTGGAGTTCTACGAATTTAGTTAATTTATTAATAATTAAGAAGTCCTTAAAATTTGAATTCTCTGCCCTGAAGGAAGTTTAGATTACGAGAAACTTCTCAAAATTAAAGCTAATTCTGATAAGTCATCCGGCACAGTCTGTATGTCTATCAAATCTGTTAACAGTTTAATAAAGGGATTTTTCATCATAATGTAAAGATGATATTGATATGAAATTAAAAAAATTTTTTTCTAGCAGTCAGTTTCTGTTTCTGCTTCTCAGTTACCTTCCACATCGTGCGAACGTTTCCAATCTTCATGCAATTTGCGGATTAAATCAGGTATGTTATAATATCAATTTTTCGTGTATGTTCGTAAAGATTTTTTCTTGATTGGTTTCTAAGAGCTCTTCTGATCAAATTTTTTTTGTGTAATACTACAAACGTTGTTTAGATTTCTCTAGTTTTAATGCGGGTGTACACCGAACATTGAATTATCAGACATCCACTGCAGAAGGAGAATGTCAGATTGTAATTGATAAAAGCCAAACACAGAACGGAAAAATACCACCACCAAGACCGAAGCCACCAAACTTGAAACAGGTTATTAAATTAAGATAGATAATCTCTTCTCAAAACTTTTTCTCTGCACTACAGTTATCAGTGTTGCTTAAACATTGGTATGATATTAATAATATGGATGAGGAGCTGTGTCAGATATTACCATTAAATTTTTACAGACAACGCATAATATTCAATGGAGCACAAATTCTGTGGTAGAAAACAATGTGTTAAGTATATCCGCCTCAGAAGATGCTAACCCAAATCCAACTCATTCATATTCCACGCATTCCGGAATAATTGAATCTAGTACTTCGTATAGCCAAAATAGTTCCGATCCTTTTGAGGCAAGTTTTTATGCTGTTATGGGAAGTTTCATTAAAAGGTTGATTATTTATTGTATCTTGAAACAATTTGATAAATATTGCTTCCAGATTTCAAAGACTGTGAAAGATATTGCCAGTAAAGGGGGTTACAGTCAACTGTTCAAAGATCTTTCTACATCTACTAAGACTGTATGTATTTATCCGTTATTTTAACATTTTGAAACCGTTTTCCTATTGTTTACTTGTGCTATTCTGTCCTGAATATCGAAACCCTGTAAAGACAAAACTCAGACTTAAAAACTTAAGAGGAATAATTTGTCTTTATTTTTTTATCGTGCTCGTTACCAATCTGCTTTATGAATTTTACTTTTTTTCTTGATCTCTTGGCATTATTTGTTAGGCAGGTCCCATTTTTATTTCATCAATTTTTTGCATCGATTTTGCTTTGTGATTTTTTTAGGTTTCATCTAGTTCGTTAAATACAACTTATCAGATTGGAGTGAAGCAGCCTTGTAGTCCTAATAAATTGCCGAGACCATCAACAGTGTTTCATAACAATGAACGGTCAATGAATGGCAACTGTTTTTCATCGTCACTGTCGGGATTATCGAAATCCCCACTCGATATAGGAGTAATTTTTCGTAGATAAAATTTTATTTCTCTATTTGACAATATAGGAAAAATTTTTACTAGATTTAAAACATTTTTAACACTACTCTTTGTCCTTTCTCTTATGAGCAGAACGGAGTATTGAAGTAGATATATTCTGTAATGTAACTTTTGATATGATGATAAAATTGAGGAGGCATGCTTAACAATCTGTAACTCCAAAAAATTGTACTTCAGACATGTTACTATTGGCAGCCCAGTATTGTTGAACCAACTGTACCGCAACAGTCGGCTTTGTCATCAGCTTATGGAAGTACTCCCGCTTTACTTTACAATTCTCATAGCAAGTTTTTTTTTTGATTTCTTTTCCCGAATATAGTTTCTTAGGCTTTAGAGATATATTTTACTTCATCTACATCGTTCTTTAATATACTATTCTTCTGCTCAAAATCTTAATTATTTGGATTGGATTTGGCCAGAATTAGTTGAGATTCCATTTAAAAAACGAAAAAATTTGTAAGTTATGGCGTAATTCGGTAATTGTTGCTTTTACTTAATGATTTAAATTGTTTAACTATTTGTATAATTATTTATCATTATTTCTTTTTGTTCAAGTGAGATTTACTTTAGATCTTCGATTAAATTCAAGCAAACCGACGGTAAATGAAGGATCTCTTCTTTCACGACATGCGAACAACAGTTCTGTTGGGAATTCTTCTAAACAAAGGAATTCCTATGTAAGATGTCAACCCTAGATGGTTTTCTCTTTGGTGTTTCATCTGTTAAAGAGTGAGGCATTTGAAACTGATTTTATAGTTTACTAAGTCGTGGATACGTCTGAAAAGTTTTGTTTTTTTTTTTTCAATTTCATAATGTAAACGAGAAATTAAGCGAATTTTGGTATGAGAACTATAAATAGTAGTCAAAAATGTTACTAACACTCAAATGAAATATGTATACTTAATTTTAATAGCAAATTTCATTTTAGTTGAGTGACGAAATTTTGGGTATGTTCGATCCATTAATCGCGGAACGAGTAACCACTAGTCCGTCAAATGTCTCAGTTCCGCCGATGTCAAACTCTGATCCTATTAGCGCAGTTTTAAGAAACGCTGCTTTTGCAGAGTGAGTAAATCCTTCTTAAGAGTCTTTTGCTCTCATATTTTTAATTGATCATGACTTTATTATATTAGTGCGGTCACTACTGTAGAATGGAAGTTTAAAACGATTGTCAAATTATCTTGATATTAATGTATATATAATTGAATTGCTATTAAATTTTAACTTTCTTTCCCTTCCTCTCTCTTTCTTATTCTCCCTCGATGCATATATGAAAAACTTTGTACACATAAGAGCTTTTCCTGTATCTACATCGATATTTAATAGTAAAACTATTGTTTAAATTAATAATTTGAAAATGCATCTCTATTTAAATGCATTTTTTTGTAGCAGACGGCGATGTGCAATAAAACTGCAACGATTTAACAATAATATTGAAAAAGCCGTCAATGAATTGAAAATTGAGGAATTATTATCGATGGGTGTAGCACACGACAGAGGTCAAGCAATCAATGCTTTACAAGACTGTCGATGGGATCTTAATGCGGCAGCAGCAGCATTAATATCTTGATATAGTATATACTATTAGACGCTGTTCACTTTAATAAGATGTTGTTAGAAGTTTTGAGAGTTTTTTAGAAATTTTTACATCCGTGACGTGATCTAAAGTTTATTTATGAAATTATGTGGCGCTTTAAGACCTTTCAATAAGTGGTCATGTGTTTATCGTATAGTTACTTTAAATATAATTTTTCCAGATCTATGTTATTTTTTAATCTCTCAATATTGTATATCTTATTAATCCTTTGTTATTATGTATAGCATGTGTCATCAATCTTAATTTGACTAACCTTAATTCTTTCATTTTTTATTGTCTTACTCCCGCCTTATATAAGATTTGTTTTAAAAAATTTTAAGTTTTTGGGATTCCATTTCTAAAAAATCATATATATTAATTATCATTGTCGAGAATTATTCAGCATATCGTGGAATCCGACTTAGGACATCAGTTTTGAGCAAGGCTGTTTTTTACGAACTGAGGAAACCTCGCAAAAAAATAACCAATGGAAGGAAGGTTTTCATTAGCTCAATAGGATTTGTATTGCTTATTGGCCTGTAAATTTCGGGAAGCACCCCTAACTTTTTTTTCTGGTAATCATTCATTTCCCTTTAGTTTTGTTTGAGATCGTTTGAAAGCATAATTTGTTTTTTATTTTCAGTACTTGTTTTATGTTTTTTCTTTGTTTTGTAGTTCAAGTAAGCTTTTACGTGTACTTTTCTTTACTTATCGTTCTATTTCATTGCGTATTACTTTGCTATTTGACTAAATAACTGCAATAGGCAAATAACATTGCTTGATCTTTAAATTGTATATCTATCTTTCATCATTCCTTCGTCTTTCTTATACGAGATTATTGAATTCCGGGTAAAAATGAAAAGCTAAAGTATAAGGAGTTTTAGGTGTTAAAATGTCAAAAAAACAAATTAAATTTAGATTTGAAATATTCTATTTATTTCTCTCAATTTTTCGAAAATTTGGCGGTAGTAGGTAAGAATTTGTGATAAATTATGCTAGGCTCGTGTTTCAATACACTATAAGGATGCATTTCGTCGATGTTGGAAAATTGTTATTGAACCTTCTTGCCGTAGTGAGCAGTTTGTCAGTATTGTTTTAAATGAGATCTTGCACTGATTATTTAATCATTTTTTTCATTATTGCATTTGTAAGCTTACTTAATCTCTTCTCATTGCTTCATCGTTAATATATTTAAGTGACATTCGACTTTATTATTCTTTTTTCCCTCTTTTGCGTTTTACATGTTGCTTAACTTTTTATTATATTTGTTCCATAAGGATGATTATTCGAATTTGATGCGAAATCTCACAAGTTCTTCACAATCATAATCGTATAAACTGTTCGATAACTTTTTTTGTAAATCACGAGTTAGTTCCCTATTGGCATCTTATAGATTAGCCAATTAGAACATGGCTATATTTAGTAGTCACCTTGAAAATTTCAGTGAGAAAGTTTCGAGTGTTGTCAATCTGTACTTTGCAACATTAAGTATTGCAATATTAAGCTGAATTTTCTTGAACTTTACTGTAATCGTGTGTTGAAGTGCATCGCCATCCATGCTAATTTTTCATTTCTTTTGCGTTTTTATAAAAAATTTGAAAGAATGTGACAGGAATTTCGCTACTAAACTACTGATATGAAGATGCAATACACTCCATTGCCATGAAATTGATAAACCTCTATAAATTTCTTTATAATTTCCTTTATTTCAATTGGTTAATTTATATAAAAGTTGTGGAATTGCAAACTCATCGGTCACTGCTAGAACTTTTTCCTTTGCACGATGGAAATAAAATTGGATTTCAACTATTCTAGAGCAGATATAGATTTCCTTTTAATGCTAACTGCTAATTCTGCTTGTAGATTAAATACCAGCGTTTCGGATGAGGCACCCTCTCTCAGATATTAAACTTTTCCAGAAATGCATTTTATCGGGGCTGTTTGCTGCTACTAATTATATATTATCATAGAATTATCGACAAGTCATAGAACTTTATCAGAGTTTTGATGAGGATTAAATAAGTATTAGGAGAAAAAGCTAAAGATTATATTTAATAAAGGTTCAGAAAAGTGAAGGGGAAAAAGGTAAGAAGAGTAGTATTTTTTCGAAACGTATAGACCTTTGCAGGATTACAATATATGGAAGAAATAAGAAGTCAAGAGATATCAGTTATCACCGACTTGTTCAATTGTGTAATAGAGAAATTTCATCACCAAATAGAAAATAAAAAGCAAAACGACCTTTTTTTAGTTGCTTGCCTTAATGGACAATGGATAGAGAAGAAGTTCAGGTTCTTTTACGACAAATGAGGGAAAAGGAAACTGTGATGACGGCATTGTGAAAGTATTTTACTTTCAAGGCTGGTGGTTTCATTATTTCCTCTGCACATTTTTCATTAGAAATTTAAAATTGTGCTACATTTGCTCATTTAAAAGAAAAGCACTATTAAATGTTGAATATGTCAATATTAATTGATAAATGAGAAAAAGAAACTAAGCTGAATATATTTCTGGATAAATATAATCGGGAAGGGATTTCAGTATAAGTATTAAATTTTCGATCATTTATTTTATTTCAAATGATTTTTGAAATTATAACTTGAATGATTGATATTTATGTATACAAACACTCTTCCAACTTTCCCAACTATTTTATCACTTTTGAAATATTAATTATTCATTTTTCGTTTTTTCCCGCATTTCCAAAAAGAAAAAAACCTAATCCCGAAGAACGGGCTTCCTTCGTAATGTTAAAGAGGCGCTATTAAATTTCATATTAAATTTGATTTCATATCATATAAAGCAGTTTATTTCCCTTTATTTACATCTGTATTTGTATTCTTCGTCCTTATTTATATTCCATCTATTTACTTATTTCAATTTTATACTTACATACTTTTTTATTATTTTATGTGTATAATTCCTTCCAGTATAAAGGTGATCTTTACCGATTGAGATTTGAATATGAGGATATTGATCAGTGATTCGCTTTCTGCTCTTATTTGCAAAAATTAATGCCTTGAATACTAATGATTGATAGCAAATCTTTAGATGAACATTAGCTAACAGGCAGATATAGGACTGTACTATATTTTGTAGTACTACGAAATGGAAAAAAGTGAATAGCAAAAAATAAAATTTTAAATTATTTCAAGATTTTCTAGGATAAAGAAATAACATGCTGAAATTTGATAGCTATCAACTTTTAGATGTCAAAAATGGGTGATGCGCATACACCTCTTGAAACATCAAATGCTCCCACTCCTGGTGATAGTAAAAATATGAAAAGAGCGGTAACAACAATGGACATTCAAACTGTCGGATCAGAAATGCTTGGCCAAGTATCTAAGTTTCTCTTTTTTCTCGCAAACTTTGTAAAAACTTGTAAATACCGAAATTCAAGCTCATTTCTTTCAAGTGTTTAATTTCTCTAAATAAACGATTTTGCTAGGCAAAAAATAAGAGAAGAAAGATTTTTGAAAGATTACTGTTTATAATTAAGGAATTTTATTCAAATTACTGTTATCCGAACTGATTATGGGACGAAGTATGATGATTAATTTCTGTTATTTTCCTTTCCTTTTAAATTTGAATGGCACAATTTTAAGCGATCACTGTATTATTTTGATAGTTAATAAAAGCGGATGATTTTGTGATCATGAATATTGCAGGAGCAAAAATTAAAATTTCAAGAATGGATAAATTTAACATTAGATCGCGAATGTACGCCAATACTTTACGTTTATTTTGCCGGTACTGCTATACTTGGCGTTATTACCATCGGAATTATTCTTATCGTTGGTTTACAATGTAACTGGAACTTTGTAAATGTCTAATGAAAAGCGGAAAAAAGAAAATTTGCATATCACTTCAACTTGGAATTTTCTTGTGTCAATTATAAGCAAACATTTTGATAATTGCCAATATCAATTAAGTGATTTTTAGTAAGTGAAGTTTAATTAGTTATATGAGTAATTTTTAGTTATCAAAGAATAACTTGGTAACTCTTTGTCAATTCTACACGCGTTTGTTTCATTAACCGATTTGCATAATTTTTCAAAATTTTTTTCCCAATGAATTATACCAGGTAAACTACACTGTGTAAACATTGTGAGGGTGCAATTATTTCATGTGATAAATTTCAAGTAATCCGGTTTATTTCAGGTCCTGTTCATGTATGCTTTTACATCTTTATTTATTCGCATGGTAATTAGTCCTTTTTTAGTTATACTTCTTGACAAAAAAGGCTTTCAATACTTTGTTGATTTCGTCGAATTGGAATTGCGACGCAAAAATTAAATGATTTGTGTAAAAAGAGGAAAATTACTGCCAATGAAAATAGTACTTAATTTAATTTAATGAAAAAGCACGAAAAATTTAACAAAGCTTTCTCGAAAAGTTTAAAATTCAACGACTTGTGTCAACGATCATAAAAGCCTACAGCGACTAGCGGCGACCTGGCTAGCTTAGTGCAGAAAAACGATTTTCGCTCATCTTCCAAATGAGATAGGAAATTTTGATGATAAAATATCACTATAATAATTTTGATGTAAACTCCCAGCATTATTATTATTTGTTTGAAAATTTCATTCTTTTAAGTTTAGAAGAAGTGACCTACTAGAAAATGAGAGAGAAAGATATTTTTCAAATTTCTTTTTTGTAAACTTGATTTCAAGATAACGAGTAAATAAAGAGAGAAAAGGGTAAAAGTTTTTATTGCTGTGAGAAAGAAAAAAGTATTTTTGATTTAGTAAGAAATTTTATTTAGTTGTTGAAAAATCAGTATGATTTTTTCTCGTTTCTGTTTATTCCAATATCTTGATCCGTCTAATCAATCAATCAGTCAATAGAATATTCATTCGCATTAATCTTCTTGATATATTTATAACATTCGAAGTTGTCGTCAAGAATTATTTTCAAAATGCAGCAGATTTCCGTGAAAGTAGGTCGTGAAGATGGTTCATCTTGCCAACATTGAAGCATCAATGTATATCTAAAAATTACTTTCATTTCACTTAAGCTAAAATGAAAAATAAAGAGGACAAATACCTTTGTGGCAAAAGCTTCTTGGAAATAAGCTCTCTTCTCTTTCATTCAGAACCGATATAAAAATGAATTTTGCATTCTTTTCAGAGAAAAATAAAGGAATTTCTAGAGATATTAACATCCTTTTCTTATCACTGATAGCAAAATTGATCCAATTGAAGAAAATATTGAATTTTATTTATAGATTGATTGCTAGAATTAATAACTTATCCATTGTTATACACTGAGATCACAAATAATTGAATTTTATCATTGCAGTATTCAATGGGGAAAGAATGATAAAGCTCTTATTTCATGAAATTGAACTTTGAACTCTTAGAATTTAAACCAAGACTTTTTCAGAAATTGGTCTTACGGTTTGATCGATTTTTGCCGCAAATGTATTTATTGTCTTATTGAAAATGAGTAATTAGTAAGATTTACTCCAACAAAGTTAATAAATTTTAATATATTTCAACGGTAATATTCTACCGTGAAAATAAAACAAGTAAAATAAAAGGAAAGGGAAGAAAACGAACATATTAATCGGACAATATGGAGGTTGGTAAAGACGAGCACCTGAATTTAAAAAATCAAGAATTTCAGTTGTTTGTAAAAGTGCATAAGGTACTTCACCGAACGAAAAGACTTCGAAAAGTAGCACACCATAAGACCATCTGAAATCAGAAAAGATAAATTAATTTTATTCAAATAAGTGTCAGGTTTTAGAGTTGATAACTGAAAGAGAAGGATTAGACAAAGTTATGAGAGAAAGAAGTCGAGAAATCCTTAATCTTCAAAGTCATTTGTCTTCAAAGAAAAATGTTTATGATATCTTAACTAAAATTCAATCAGAAAGTTGTCACTGATACGAAACAAGTTATAATAAATTATTTACTTCCAAGGAGTTCTTTCATTCCTAAGATATTATAACTTATCCCTTCATTATAACTTCCTTATTGGATTTTATTTTGTTAAACAAAATGAGTTTAAAGAAAACTTATATTATGATATCACATACACATCGGTTTTAACTGAATATTCGTACGATCGTAATGATTCCGGTGCCATCCATTTTAACGGTAATCTTCCGCAGCGATTTGTGTAAATATACGAATTGGATGATCGACATAGTCCAAAATCAGCTATCTGTAATGATAAAAGCTTTTTTAAAACTCATTAAATTATAAGTTTGTGAATTTGAAAAAAAACTTTTTTTGCTTCAGTATGTTCAATGCTTTTTGTTAACAATGAAAAATTTTTGTCTTTAGATTTCGTTTTGATGGATACGATAACCGATTATCACAAAAACGATCATTAAATATGTGTGAAATTTGCAATTTGGAATCAACAAATTTTAATGAGCTTGCAAGTCTGAGAATTAAGTTGGTGAAAATGATTAAAGTTGGAATTGTGAAAACATAAACTGAACAAGTAATAAACGAGAAAATAAAAGTAGGGATAATGGATGCTTATTTAAATACTTTAATTTGAAATTGTATGAGCTGAAAGGTCTGATGTTATGCTTTTCTACTTCTATCCTTTTCTCTTTTTGTTTACTTTTTCCCTTTTGTTTGCTTATTAGGAATATAAAATAAATCTTGCAAACCTTTACTGTTTTACAGCAACAATTAGATAATAAACTTTGTTCTATCATATAAATGTTAGCAACAACAATATCCTTATATTTTTTATTTTATTTAAATAATGATTAGAGTTTTGACAAAAAGAGCTGACCTTGCAAATATTTGCAGCGTTAACAAGTACATTGCGAGCAGCCACGTCACGATGTACACATCCTATACTGTTCAAGTATTCCTGTCATGTAAAATTGTAGAATATTAGACTTTAATTTTGATCATAAAGCTAAAAAAGTTATTATCTATCAGGCACTGCTTACAATAGTGTTAGTGTTGAACCATTACTTTTTAGTATCTTAGATGAAAGTTAATTATCATTCTGTGAAAAAGAAAAGTAAGAAATAGATGATTCAAGAGAAAAACACAGGTTAATTAGTTTCTTTGGGAAATAAAAACTAAGATATGACAGAAAATGCATGAAACAAAAACAAAAGAATGCAAGAAGGAAAAGTTAAATAAGTAAGAAACCAATTAATATACTAAGCAAATAATAAACCATTAATGATATTTTATATAGCAAGGTCGAAAGGAATCAAATTTTATTTTCTTAGCCAACTTATGATATATTTAACTTAAATTTCATATGAGAAAATTGATTTTATATATAATATAAACTTACTAATCCATTACTGATTTGCCATGAAAATGATATTAAATCTTTCATTCGTAATTTTGAATATTCGTTCGTATCATTCTGATAAAAAGATTTCTTTATTCATTTATTCGCAAAATTTCTGTGAATTTTTCATAAATTAAAAAAAAGCTTTCCAAGCTGATAATTTTTTTGGATAAAATTTCCAATGACAAGCGAAAATTAAAGTAAACCGTAATAATTTCGCCTTTTTTGTTTCGCACGAAATGTAGAAGATCGCCCAAATCGCAGTATTCGATTAGAAGCATAATGTTACCGTTTTTATCGATGCTTACACCGAGCATGCTTACTAAGTGTGGATGGTACTTGAGAGACTTCATGAATTTTATTTCCTGTAATCGACTTCTTTAAAGTTCCTTTTCTCTCTTTTCCTCTCTACTATTTCTGATATGTTCGAAAAGTCGAATTCAGATAACAGCTGGAAAGGAATATATCATATCTAACAGAAAGCCAGGGAAAAATTACTGGTAATTTCAGGAGCAAAGCAAATGGAGTGCTTCCAAGTAATGAAGAAGTTAAAGATTGGTCTAAATAGTTTTTTCGTATCCGTACTCTATCAAACGCCGTAGCGATAGCGAAATAATCTTATTCCCTTTATTCTTAAAGATAAGATAACGAAAAAAGAAAGAATGAAATTGATATAAATAATTAATTAATTGCTGAACGATCTCTTATTGAATCTAGTAACATTACACAATTACTTTTGCTTTCCTTAATGTATCAAATATGTTCGAATTTAAATCAGTCGTAGAAAAAATTTTCTTCGCCACAAATTATTGCTTTAGCTAATTACTTACAGGTTTCACTGAAAAAACTGAAATGACGAAACCTGGATGAAGTCGGCGTGCGAGATATCGTCCGCAAAAGATGGAAGCATTTTCACTGCACACATGCAATCTCTGAACGTTCCATAAATTATCAATGATGGATTTACTTTACAAATCGGTGCTAATCCCTCAATGGCACCTGAAGGAGTAGCGAAAATTCAAATAAATAGGGTAAGAAATATCACGCAGAATTTTGCCGCAAAAAATAATTATTATAAAACTTATCAGTGCTACTGTCAATGTTGCTATTGATAAGAATTACAAACATATTTATGTATTAGATAATTGCGCTAATTGAGATATTGTAAATCTGTCAATCAGTTTAAATTAATACCAATATTTGTTCAGACAAATTATGAGTACTAGGAAGTTCTGCTGTCATATAATTATCTTAGATGTATTTTTGAAGACAATTATAATTTATTCCAAACTGTTTAGAAACTTTAAATCATTCAAAGAAAGTTAACTTAAGAAATAATTTACGACATAACTTATGTCCAGTCATAATTTACTTGCACTCTACCATAAATTAATCCTTTTTTAATTACCCTAACTATCATTACTATGACCTTCACTATCAGTTAAATACTATTACTTTTATTAAAAACAAAATAATACAGAAAGAATGAAATATGCAAAAATTTCGACCTTTGTAGACATTGCAAAATGCTCCGGAACCAAGTTTCATTTCATGAAATACAACTAATCGAGATTTTTCCAGTAACCATGAATTCTCACTTACAAAATAAAAATGAATTACTGGAAGTCAGAATTGTTTCCTTCATACTATTGAAAAATTTTCTTTCTTGATTGTATTAGTATTCTTGAGAGATTTAAAAAGTATTACTTCACTTTCCTTCTCGTCTTTATAGGTACTTTAACTTCTTTTTTCCTCATCCTTTATCTTAATAACTTTCCATCGTATTGGCATCTTTGTAATTCTTTTCTATTAATCATTTGAAATCTTTTCTGGAAATCTCAAACCTTAGATCTCGGGAAATTCCATGATAATCTTTCGTTATCATACCATAGAATGCTGATTTATACAAAGAGCTTATAATCTAATATGCTTAAATCCACGGTATTTATGAAATGATTTAATATCCGAATCATTATTATAATAGAAAAATTTAATAAAAACTTACACATCATGAATACGCTTAAAACATCGACCATCTTCATCTTTAAAATCATTTCGTGATTTTCCGATACTAACACCTGTCATCTTTTTTATCGTCGTCTTTCCACTCGTACCACAATGAAGGCAAAAATTCCAATTATATGAATTATGATTTATATCATTTTCTGATTGCGAATTTCGTTGCAACCATTCTCGATGCACAATAACAGTAAGTATTATCAATATGAGAAAGATTAATGATAAGCCAATAGTAAATCCCAATTTCACTGCAATTTGGATTTTATGCCCTCTTTAATTTTTGATTAATTTAATATATATAATTTACATTATGAAAATGAATTTCTCAATGGACGAAATCATAAGATTGCGCAGATAAGACAGTGATTGATATCATTTGATAAAGTACACAATTTGAAATTTAAAGAGTTTCATATTCTCAGCCTTTGTCTGTTCTTGCTTGAATTATTAAATATCAACGTGGAACATCTAAAAGACAGTGATTACAGAGAAAAGGTGAGTTGATAATGAGATGATATTTGATAAAGAAGCAATTATCCAATGGAAGCGTGATTAAATGAAACTGATAAGAAAACTAGACTTCTATTTCCAATGGTAATATTTATAACTGAATAACAGACTGTATATACTGTATCATTCCATTCGAATATGATACAATGAAACAGCGGAAATTAAATAAATAAGAGTTATATATATCAATAAGGCATTCAAGAATAGAGTATTTTAGATATGCTATAATCAAACCTCCGAAGGAGTATAAAGTTGAATTACTGGTGATGTGAGAAATATGCGGGATAGTATCATTCGGATCACAAGGTAATTTACGAAGTTTTTCATGAGATGAACGTAATGTCGGCTGGATTTCCAATTCTTCTAGATCGATATCATTACGATCTGAAATGAGAGTTAAAATTAAACTTGATAAATTTCAGTGGAAAACATTCATATCTTTATCAAACGAATTGCACCTATGCGTAGTTAATTGCTGAAATCAAATATTATGAATTATGAATTTGCATTATGTAATAGAAATATTCACTAAACAAATCCAAGTATACACGTTAGTTTAATGTCATTAATGGCGTTAGTGAAATTAAAAGGTAATATATTTATTACAGTATTAATGATAATTTGTTTCATTTACTTATCTTAGTAAACGGTAATTTTTGAACAAATGATACGTGAAATATTAGAAAACATTGAAAATGCAAGGAAGTTGTCAAAAGTGCATGACGAAAAAAATGCATGACTGGACAAGTACGGAAATGAGTTACCATTATACCATCGTCTTTCCTCTTTTAAATTTGTTGGGATGGATTTATGAGAAGGCCATAACTGATTATCAATTTCTGATATCACTTCCACCCTATTATCAGATCTTCCAATATCTTTCCTGCTATAAGGACTAGGCAATCGCTCATAATATGTTGTCAACGACTGCGAATTTTGGTTCGTTCTGTTTACAGTCTGAAACAAATAGAAAGCGAACAAAACTAAAATAAAATTAATAGTTGAAAGAAATTCTAAGAGGAAATTACTTTATCTGATAATTGTTATGAGATTATTGATAAGAGCATAGGTATCATGTGTTTCACATATAGTTCACGTATCTCTTTAAAAAAGTGTTTATGCCAAAGACATGATATAAATTATTTTAAATTAAAACACATTACAATATCAAAGAACAATGATCGAAAAATCTTAAAAATTGCAATTAGATTTTGCCAAGGAGGGACTAAATAACTTTTGAACTTTTCATTCACTTTTTTCCATGCAGTTGACTCATTCATGAGTTCCTTAAACCATATCGATTGACTACAATGTAAAGCAGTCATTAACTCAATTAAACAAAACATCAAGAAAACAAGCAGTGAAACATTTAAGGTTTGATGAGTTAAAGGACAGAGTATGAAGATTTAAGAAATGGCATTTATTGATTTTGTCCAATTTCATCCAGTCCGTTTGATCACACTTTTGTAATAATTAATATTATTTGGAAAGAATATTTCATACCGCTCATTTTGAAGTGAATCGAGAAACGAGAAAATGAAGCTTAATGATGGAAAGCAGCAACTGTTTGATAAGCAAATATGTGGCCAAAAAGCGAAAACAAAACGAATTTGAAAAGAAAGGAACGATGAGGAAATTCATCGAAGCTGACAAAGAAATGTCTAATGAAAGCAATTTACTGCTCCTCCAATAAACTTTCACTTACGATTTCTTCATTAATATTTCGAAAAGCTTTTGAGAAGAATGAAATCATGACAAGTTCGAAATTTTAGCAGAAATGAGTAAAATGAACACAAAATCAAATAGTTCCAGCTTAATTATCTAACATCTATAAATCACTCATTTCTCGATCTCAGCATTTTAACGGTTGAAATGCAACGCATTCTTCCTGTTATTAACATTTAAACATGAACATCAGAAAAAGCCTCAAAATGACTTCATTCATTCTGATTAGATTTAAATTATCAATCAATAGTGATTTATGCTATATCAAAGCAATAAGTTTTTAACTATTTCAATTTGTTGATAAGTAATAAAAATTGATCTAAAAGATCGAAAAGTAAAATGGAACAAAGAGTACCTGTTGTAATTTGATGATATCGTTATTAGCAGTTAAATCATTTTGGTCATTTTCAAATTGCTGCAAATTTTTTGAAGCAATGTTATCCGAGTTTGTTGAAGTTTTAAGGGTAAAAGGAAGGAGTGGCTGTGCAGTATAATAAGTTCTCATGGATGGATGAGATGCAAAAGTTGAGTAAGTTTGTGATAAAGAACTGTTGATAAGTTCAGATTCCGAGATTGACATAAAAAGAATGCTGCAAATATTCCAAAGCATCGTTTTTCTTTTTCTCCACATTAATGATAGCAGTGAGAGTAGGAATAATATATTTATCATTTATCAGTAATCGTGCAATCATTGTTTAATTTGAGCTTCACTTTTAGCATCGTTGGGCTTAGTCCTTAAAAATTGGATGAATTTGAAAATCAAAGAAGTAAGATCTAAACTAAGACTGCAAGTTGAAAATGAAAGTAAAGCGAAAGAGTAATTAATTACTTTCATTATACCTTGTTAGGTAACACTTGAATAATTCGAAAATTGATGATGCATTGATATAAATGTTATCATCAAGGCTATTACATACAGGTTACAATAGTCATACTAACCTAAGGCAAACCTTTTTATTAAAGGAAATCAAAATGTTTAAACGTCATTGCTCTTATTATTGAAATTTTAATTACAAGAAGAGATTTCGATCATACGTTTCATATTGAAACAATTTTATTTAGTTATATTGCAATGTTTTACGTCAACTACGTAATGAAATACACGGACACTAGCTGAATGACAGAAAAGAGGAAAGGTTGAAATAGAGTGAAAATTCATGAAAAATAAAACTGACCTAATTTTGATTACTTTTTTCTTTCCTGTTTTCTTTTTTCCTGAAAATTCAAGAGGACTCTTTTTGATATCAATAATGATTTATTTGAAAATGATATAAATGCGCATGCACACGTACGTAATAGAAAACATATGCATTGAATGATAGTAGAAGTAATATGGATGGTAAAGAAAAAAAATAATTTACTTTAAATTAAAATTTTGACAATTAGAAGATTTTAGGACTGAAAAATTGGTATGGGGAAGGCACGCACGAATTGTTGCGCAAGTTTGCTGCGAGATTGTCACGAGATCGTAATTAATTGAGGGAGAGAGTACTGTCGAGAGTGACAAGTAACTGTAGTAGGAGGAGGAAAAAAGGAGTTGAAATTACAATGGTCACTGAGTCAAATAATACAGATATTTTCATCCATTTAAACCATCATTTTTGCAGAGAGAGAGAGAGAGAGAGAGAGGATTCCTTTCCTAATTTTTACGCACACAGACAGCGGTCCTCATGCACGTACACCTATGTAGCCATAAGCAGTTTAATATTAAAAGATTTTCAAGTAGTGGCGGTAATGGTAACAGATACTTTACTTGACCTTTTATTTCCTCTCCAGGATGACACGTGTACGGTTTTCTGAGATGATAGCGTACGTGTAACATTGTTAGATCCTGCATAGTATGATATATTAGAATTCGAAATATAATATTTCATTGGAAAATATCAAGTTGATCTATTCTTCAATTATAAATAAAACTTTCATTGAAAAAACTTTCGACGTGGAAATTCTTAGAGAATTGAGAGAATGAGAGAAGTTCGGTTATCCAAGTGAAAACAAAACTTTCAACTAAGCAAACAATAATTCTTTCTTACAAATATCAAATGATCTTTTTGCTAAATCATTTTGCAAATATTCACAAACTTTTTTCATTTCTCTTAATATTAAATGATAATTGAAAAATAAAAGATCGTAAAGCACTCATTTCAACTACTCTTCATTCAATTTTATTTGATGGAATTTGCAATGAATTCGAGTTGTACTGTTAGTACCGTACAATTTCAGTATTCCGCGTCTCTTAAGTTCAATCCATACAGTAACTGTTGCAAGTTCTGCAAGTATTGCAGCAGCTAATGAAATCTTTTTTGACATGAAATGAGATTATTGTATTCCATTCCATTTTACATTCGTGATATTTACTGAAACAGTTAGTTCGGTTGGAAAGTAAAGTGTTTATCGTTGATGAAAATGTCAACAAATGTCGTGGCAATAATGTCAACAAAGCTTTAAAAAATAGTAAATTTTCTTTTTTGTTAAGAGACAAGAAGATAATATAGGATAATAATGAGAAGCGAAAAAAGATTAGAATGTGAAAAAGTAACAAATCTATCATTTACAATTAGGTCTGATCGAACGAACGAAATGTTACTAAAATTGGTTTCACCTCAATTTTCCCTTTCAAATGATTAAATTTTGAAATATTCGAATTTTTATCGTAAAACCAATTATCGTTCATTGAGAAAAAATGGTAAAAAAGGACGAGAAAATAAGGAATAATATATTTTTTTCAAAATTATCATGAAAAGGAGAGAAAGAAAAGAGAGGTAATGATTGAAATGATAAGAAAAGATACGATCAATGGTACTTGGAATACTATTTTCATTCTCTTTAATTCTTATATATTTGTTTTAATACAATTTGAATTCTTTCTCTTCTTTGCAGTTTATAAAAATGTTATTAAACGTGGAATTATTTCACTCCGTTTACTCCTTTTTATAAAAATATTGTCTTTTCGAAGTAATGAACAGTGAAGAAAATAAAGTTATCTGTTATCAAAGGTTAGAGGGTAAAAGCTGCTGTTAATAACTAATATTTACCTATTGCATTATTCCTGGTTTCGGGAATTAAAATTCAACGAAATCGAATATTCATTATTGTTTTAAAAATGAAACTATTGATCTCAAATCCTTTTAGATCAAGAGAAAAACTCGAGTAAATTATACACAGTTTCATTAAATCATAATCGAATCAGAAAAACTTAACCTTAACAAAAATCATCTAAAATCGCATAATATTTAGAAGTTATCTAAAAATCCTTGCAACAGTATGCTAAAAAAAATCATTCATTAAAAATCAAAGTAAATAAACAAGGAAAAGTGCTAAGAAATCCCAAATTGCATGCAATTACAAGGTAATTTTACAAGTAACAGGTAGTATATAAGTATGAAAAATATATGCTATTATGCAATGAAGAATTCCAAAGTAAGATCAATATTAGAAGTTGGACATTAAGAATTTTACAAAAGATAAGAAATGAGCAAAGCTAACGAGCAGTCATTGAGTAGGTAAAAGTATATAAAACAGGTAGAAATAAGATATTCACGTAAAATAATTGAAATAAACATAAGTGGAACTGCAAGAAATAATGTTAGCAAAGAGTATTCGATGACTGCAAACAAACCTAAATATGAGTGGAATCAATAAACAAAAGGAATTAGTGAAATCTAATAGGAAAAATCAATTAGAATAATTTTTGATCATTCAGAAATATGATTACATATCCATACAAATATGTCTCGCAACTGTTATCAGTATCATCACAAGCTTTATCAGTGGTCTTGAGATGGGTTGTTTTAATGCAAAACAACGATCATCACGTTGTTCTATTCTTCTTGCTGTAATAAATGAACCATAAGGATATTGTGGTGATAGCTGATAAGATAATCTGATGAGGTAATCTGATGAGCTACTTCTTCTGACTACAGAAATTTTCTCAAAGTGAAGATAGAAATTATTCAACATCGAAACAGAAGACTGAATGAGTTACTCGATATACTTCACAACTTATATTTTCGAGCTAGAAATAGTAGTGGCTATAGTGGGAATGCAAGACAAGAATCAGTACAAAAGCATGTTCATCATCAACAAATGAGATTCAGACCCGATTGCTGCGTTATCATTTATCAGTCACGTATCAGTGATCCCAATGAAACAATATTAAGTTTCGATCAGTTTCACTGCAAGTTCGTTTTTTCTTCCCATTACTGTTACCATGAGTTCTTTGATGTTTTGAAAAGTCTTTTGCTATCATTTTAAAATAATGCCAGCTTTATTAATTTTAAGTGTTGTTTTACTTCCAAACATATTGGTTTTGTATCATATCATCTTATCTGTACTTTAAAAATTGTTGATTATTGCTATTATTATCAATTGTTTAGGTAAAAGTATATAAAGTGCGTTACTTTAACTTCACTGAATTATTTTTATACGACAAGGAGTTTACATGCAAACTTTATTTGCATTTAAAAACTGATGTCAGCTTGCGTGCAAATATTCCATTGCGTTTTACAAATTGAATGATTTACTTTTCATTTTAACTAATTCTTATCACTTCCTCAGTTACTTTTTCGTCAGTTATTTACTTTCCCGTGTATTTCGTCTCCTATATTCTTTGGAAAGGATTAATGAAAAAGTAGAGTAAGAAGTGAAATAGGTTTAATTTCCTTATCAATTCACGCTGTTATATGATTTGAAAGTGATTTCTAATATTTCAATATTCATTCAGGGAATATTCAAATGTTTTTTAAACAGGTTTAGGGTAAGAAACTGGGGGAATGTTGGGATTCGAGTATTTATTCTAAATATTGACACGTATGAATGCACGTTCAATATGCACTCATAACTCGTTTCATCAATTGTTATAACAACTCAATTATCTAGAAAATTGACAAATAAATTTCTGTTTTTTTCAAATAACTGAGATATTTAATTGTTTTTTCCATGCGAATTAAAAAAATCCATGATATCATTTAGTTTATCAAATGATAAACGAATTTCGTTCTATCCATTCATGCAATTCTTTTTCTATAAACATTCAATCAATCAATATTCACATTTATGCAGCATGGCAATATTAATCAAAGCATTGCGAATTACAATTATCAGTTAATCAAGAGATACAAGAATTAAGGCACTGGCACGTATATGTTATAACAAATAGAAGTCCACAATCTTATTCTTTTGATGAAAAGAAAAATTTAATAAATATAGCAATTAATTATTTTATAGTTCACAATGCGAAAAGACAAGACTAAAATTAGAAATATCGATTGGGATTTGAATTATTCGCACAGAAAATATTGTATTAGATGAGTATCTGAATATTGCAAAAAGAATTGTTTGTTTATTTCAGTATTTCCTAGAAAAGGCTTATGCAATTCAATTGTTTAATTACTGCTAGTTTAAATCTACCCGTTGAATGCAGTGAAATTATTGATTAATTATTACATCGAAATTATGGAAATTAATTATGAATTTTTTTTCACACTTCATACTTTTTAGATGTTATCAAATAAGCAATGATGAAAATACAATGAAAATAATTTGCAATGACTTCTAAATGTTTTCAGGTTATCAATAGGTAGAATAGAAAAAAAAGATACAAAGAGGTGTTAAAAGATTGCAAATTTTGAAGTATGAAAGATTTCAAAACTTGAAATCAATATTACAAGTAAGCATTGAGGAAATGCGACTGCTAGTTCTCTAAGCTTCCATCAAATATACAATTGCACCCATCCTACATCATTTCCGGTTAGTGATCATGAATATTTCGATCCCAAATTATAGCAACGACTGATTTTTTTGTCCAATCATTTTATTGCTCAATCGCTTTTTGTATTGATTTTGTATTGTTCTATCACCGAATAATCGAAAATATTAATTAAAAAAATTAAGGTATCTATTAATTAAGAAGAATTTCTTGGCAGTCTAATGCATTATTATAGGAAAGCATTCAGCGATTTCTACTCATCAAAGGAATATTTCAAATTTACCTAAAATTTATTACTGTAAGATATTGCTATTCATTATTGAGTAATTTAGAAAAGAATAAGCAAAATTTCACTATTATAATGAGAATTTCCTTCTGATAAAATGAATTTATTCACTTCTATTTATGAAATGTTGATATATCTGTTTTAAATTGAGAAAATTTGCTAGATATTTAAATAAATTTCTATGAGAAATTTTGTTCCTTTCATTAGATTTTTCATCAATTCCTGTAAATATTCATTTTCTAAATAAATATTTTTAATATAAATAGTTGTGAAAAGCAAAGTAAGAGAGATCCTAGAATTGAATCAAATTTTAAAAATGAGAAAAGATTCAGGAAATACGAGAATAATATGGGTGTGGAATAAAAGATAAAATTGATAGAGTATATACATATACGCGATTGCATCGTATTACATTTCTACCACTCCTTTTAACAGTTCAGGAACTTTTGATTGAGGCGTATTATCTTCACTACTTGGAGGATCAGTTATTATATGTGGAACTTGATGTTTTACAATACCGCTGTCTTGATCAGTCATTAGCCTGAAGTAATATTCTATAACAGCTTTTTTAATTAATTAAATTTTTATTTTCTTTGAAGCAATTCATTTATTCATCTCCCTTATTGTTGCCAATTAATATGATTCAAAAAATTTCTTGAGATTGATTAGTCAATGAATATTGTGAACTTTTATTTTAGATTCAAATTTAAACATCGTTTAATTAAAATTTTGTGTCAAATACAATAATTAAAATTTTGTGTCAAATACAATAATTCCATTCATCAATCAAATATTTTCATTCTCTGAATTTTTTTCAGAAATCAGAAAACTGTCATTTTGAGATTACTGACTCCAAAAAAATTATTACTTCCGATGTTTTTCTTTCCTCTCTCTATTGTAAAGTAAAAATGGGAAAATTTCCTCAGTGAAATGGCATTACTTTCAAAGTATATTGTGATTTGCTCTGTTTTTTTTTCGTAAGAATGTATAAGTACGAAGAGGGAAGAAATTTAAATCTTTAAAAAAGAAATTTTTTTTCTGGCGAAAAGAGAAGCTTAATTCACTGAATAAAAGGTTCAGAAGAGATATGAGAGAGATATAATTTGGATTATTATTGCTCCACTTTTATTCTCATTTAGTTTCTGTTTCTTTGCTTTTTTCCATCAAATAATTAATGAATCAGGAAAACAAAATTGCTGTTGAAAAACGATCCGCTTTCATTGTTTGAAATTGTAATTTAAATGAATTAAAGTAAATCTAATTCAAATAAAGTCCCAACAAAGAATAGTTACCTTGTAGTTTGTTGAGCATGATTCATACCAATTCCGTGACGCATGAATGCCGCAGGATTTCGATGATAATTGCGACCTGAAATTGTGCTTTTTTCTGTTCATTTTAATCATTTAAAAATATGAATGATGACAATCTGAGTGATATGTGTAAAAAATGAATCAGATTGAATTATATTCTATGCGATTATCTTAAATTGAAAGTAAATAAGGAATGGGAAAAATGAACGAACCTAAACCGAAACTTGGCGTAATGCCCTGAAATCCATCACTTCTTACAGATACCAAATCATCATTCTGACTATGCTGCTGCTGATCTCTGTTTTCTATCTGAAATATCAGTTGAAATTGATCAATTAAGAGATCAAATCTTCACTTCATCTTTCATTCCTCAACAGAATTTCCAAAAAACCAAAAAAATTGGATTTCATTTATTCAACAACTGATAGTTTTGCAATAGCGATCGATGAAATTATCCGTAAGATTTTTCTTTTTATGAATTTCACAGAAAACACATTTCTATGCGTTTTGCAAACTTATCAACTTTAATTTTATAGAATTTATGATCTGAATATGATAAACGTCTATGATATACAATAAGTATCGTTGATTTCAGATTAAATATGTTGAGAAGTTGGAAGAGAAAGGAAAGAAGAAAAGTTACTTTTACCTGAAAATCCCATCTTCCTCTTGTCCTGGAATTAGCATTAGCGCCACGTTGTCTTCGATTCCTCCTAACACAAAAAATAATTCCATATAATATCAAAATAATATATCCCATAACTGTTAATGCTATAAAACATATTCGCATATCGTTGAGGTAGCGTGCCACGTCGTGCAAGTCATCTGCCATGCGAATAAATTTGTATGATTCGCTGAAAGAAAGCAATTTAAAATGAATTTCCATTCTTTTATAATGTTTAAGGCAAAAGAATTTGAAATATTTTTTATATTTATATTAATAATTTTATTTTTCTCTAATTTTTCTTACGTTACTTTCAAAAAATTTCATTTTTAATACGATTTTGATAGTCTGTAATCCTCGTAATTATTTGAATCGATGAAATTTCAATTCATGTTAAGTGCTATAAAAAAAATATTTAATAGTTAAGCTATCTAGCTTGATAAATTAATTAGTAAGTTTTTAACATAGTAAAATCCAAGTTTATATCTTTGTTATTGCATAAAGAGATGGATGAATGAGTGTTAAACTAATTTCAAAAGTCTATTAATAAGGAGTGAAGGACAGAAAATGATAAAAGATAAGAATGATTATTTTGAGTGATTAAAATTACTATAAATTAATAAAAAAATCATTGAAATTGAAATGATATATTTACTGAATTATTGATTGATTTTTATCGACATTAAATTATTCTAATCAATTCAAATAAATTTTGCTATCATTCTTCTCGTTGCACCAAATTGTATCATACAAAAGACCGAACTAAATGAATAATTACTGGAAATTATTAAAAACAATTTCAGATTTAATCGTAGGAAATTGTGGATATTAAGCTGAAGAATACAATTATCAACGAGTTAATTATTCTTATCAAAACTTTTAATTAATAAGGAATCTGACTAATTTGCATAGAATGAATGAAATAAATAATTCTTTTTCACGAACTATGCTTTCTCATTTATGAAATTATAATGATAGCTTACGTGCAATAAACTACAAAATATATTGCTGTGAAAGATTTTTAAAAAAAACAAATTGCTAATTTTTTTTTATTTTGTATAACTATCAGCAAATTAATTTACTAATTAAATTTAGCCATAAATGACTGATTACCAGTTTGAGTAATGTGATATAGCTTATTATCAAGTATATTAAGTAAATGTGAAAAAGGAATGCAAAAGATTGGTGCACTGAAATAGTAAGTGATAAAGACTTTAAAACATTGCTAAACTGCTTCAACACAGGCATCGTCTGTACTATTCTCATTGATAACTCCATTGATAACTTGATAAATTAACTATCAGTTTTCCCTCCTAACGATCACGTCATTCTTCAGTCCATTGATAACGATCAGCTGTTATCCATTCTTCTACTTTGAAATAATCATCACTTTTGTTAATCCACTTCTTTTCTTATCACATAACTTTACTATCTCGTTAACTTATTCCAACTAGAATTGTTTAAATGTTTTACCTGGCATAGCATATTACTTACCCTATATACTATTTTATGAATTCATATTAGTTTATGCATCAAATTATTTTCATTCAAAGTTATTATTATTGTGAAATTTGGACAAAAAAGTAAAATGAAAATTATTTATTGGAAACATATCAAAAGCAAAGGCTTTGTTGAATTTGAAAATTATTTCTATTTCAAAGTTAAAAGTACTGAATTAAATAAACTTTGTAAAAGAGGAAAAGTCCTGTTAGACTTGTCGCTCTTTTTTCTGAAGCTTTTTCTCTAAAATTTAAAAAGTCTGTTATTTTGAAAATTCCCGCAACAATTGACAACTTTTTCTCCTAAATGCGGAAAAACAAAGTACAAATTGATAAAATGTATGAATAGTTCAAATCATTTTAACCATATTGAAAACATCGTTAGATATGGTAACGATTGACTTCCTCTTTAATAATTATTAGTTAAGATTAGTTAGTAGAATATTGCGATCAGAATTCATTGTATTGTTATTTTATGTGACGCACCAAAATTCGAAGTAATTTTGTAAATTTTAAGAATTCATTCATTTAGTTGTTGTTTACTTTTGTTGCTGGAAAAGCGAGGAAAGAGAGAATGATGAAATCCTTTGTTCTTCAAATTAACATTGTAAGCTAAATGTAAACTGGATCTCTACAAACTCTGTCTGACTGAATATCATCTTTAATACTCGTCTGGATATTGTCGAAATGTTAATTTTAACTTTGTGTTACTGAATTAATAAAGGTTTAATTATCTATCATAATTGGCTGATATAGGAGTCAGCAGGTTGGTTACGTACGAATAAAAGAGAAAGAAATTCAGTCTAGAAAGGAACAACCTAAGTCTTGTCACGGCTACAGAATATCGCCGTGAACTTTGAAATAATTCAATTATATTAATCTCTTATCCCTATATACACTGATAATCTGCTGGAGAATTTGATTCGATAGTGAAAATTTTTAATCAAAATTTATTAATTTAAAGTTAGTTTAAATTTCAGAAATTAATGTAACTGAATGGAAATGTCTCAGCGACTTTACTAACTTAATTTGACATTTGCATATCAATCCACTTTTGTGCTAAGATAATTCAAGTGAAGTGGCATAATAAATGAATAGCTTACCTTTTCATATGATTATCCATTTCTTGTGGGATGTTTAAAATCCAAACACCCATTGATAAAAAGATAACTCAAAATAAAAGTTCCCAGCAGCGCCAGATGAATGCCAAAGAATAGTAGAAATTGTAATTCTAATAATGCTTACAATAGCAATCAATAAATAAAGTTACTTCAATCAAAAGTAATAATCAAAATCGTGAAAAGAAGTACTGCATGAATGAAGGACAATAAAAATAAAATTAATCATTAAATATTTGATATTGCGATATTCGTATAAATAGAGTAAATCAATCAATGAAGAGAGAGAGTGATAATTAAAAGTGAAAAAGTAAAGAAGATAAAAGGTTTCTTTTCGTTTTATTTAGAGATTGTTATTTTGATCATGAACAATTAGCTAACTTCTTGATCAATGAATATCTTATCATTGAACAATCGATCCTTGATTAAGAAGTGGAAAAGAGTTTAATTGATTCTTTTCAAGTTTTTTCCCTAATGCTAACATGTGAATTCCATTTTCAGGAATAAAGAAACTTCCAGCACAGATTACTTAATTGTTACTAATTTAAAAGATAAAACACTGCTATACTACATTGCTTAGTATACATTTCAGGTTCTGATCCAATTCGGATAATTTATGTAAATTAGACTTTTTTTGAAAAAACTCTCTGCTATATTACTGATAATAAACAAAATTGAAGTGTTAGCGAATAAGAATAAAATATTAACAGAAATAGAAATCATCATTCATTCCATAAAATAATGAATTTTTGTTTTTAGCGAGAGAACCAGGAAGTAAGGCAATCATTATTTCTTTCATGAAATTATACGTTTCATTCCATACGGAAGTAGAGAAATCATAATTCTATTCATGAAATTACATATTTCATTTTTAGAAGGAAAACGAGAAAATAAAATAACAATCAGTCGTTCTGTGAAATTATAAATCTCAACTTTTCAATAATTATTTTTCGCTAAAATTTTTTGAAATTAAAATGAAATAAAGCAATTAGCTAAATAATTTGTCCTTAAAGAATGTATCAAAGAACAGTGAAAAATTAAAGTATATTATAATGTAAGTACTAATTTAAATTAAATTTAAAAAAAAAGAGAAACAAGTAGCATGTGATAGTTTCCCGCAGGTATTTTTAAGAAATACCGGGATATTTGCGCCCAATTAACAAAAATATTAATCATAGAGATATGCTTACAGTTATAAATCAAAAGAATTAATTTTCTATTGTTTTCCTTGTTTGAGGAAGCAATGGTATAAATCAGAGAGAAAATTCGAAAAGCAAAAAAAGTGAACTATTAAATATTGAATTCTTTCGCTTTAAAAATTAGCACGCTAAAAAGCATTTCAAAATTTTCATGCAAAATGTTTCATTTTCATGATTGCTTATAGCAAGAAATAAATTGAAAATGAGTTTCGATTTGAAATAATAGCTAATAGTTTATTAAAATTCTTCAAGAATCCTGAAAATAAAGGAAAGTGCATTTCAGGCTAATCACAAATAAACATTCGAAACTTGAAATTTGCCATTATCTGACGTTTAAAAAGATTTTCAAAAATGATAAAATCCTTAGGTTTCTTGAAAGTTGGAACAAAGAAAAAATCATCTTTTTTGTCATATCTTTTTCCTTTCATGCCAATATATTTTTAATTTTCATTCATTCCAATTTATAAATTTATGAAAAAAAAATAACTGAAGGACATGAAAAAGTTTGAGATGATTAATTAATTAAGCAAAAAGATTTGTGAAATCTTATGGATGAATGGCAAGTTGAAGAATTTATTATCATGTTGTTATTTAATTCCATTTTTTGTGATAATCTTAAACTTGCATAAGATTATGCAAAATATTTAACAAAGTATTCTTAAGATTTTCCTTTTCCTTTTCCTATTTTTAAAGAAATCTTTGGATTCTTTTTGAAAATTTTTGGTGGGAAGTAAATGGAAGGCTTAGTAGGATTAAGTTAATACTCAACTAATGCTTAATACTCAAAATTCAGATTTCATTCGAGTAATATAATAGTAAATGGATGGTAATAAATGAAATTTTTAACAAATTAAGAAAAAAAGAAATGAAAAAAGACACAATTTTCCGTAAAACATGTAATATCTCTCTTTTTGTACTTCACTTATCAGAGAATATGAAGTAAAACTCGATCTTTTTTCGTACTATTTTCAATTCACAAGATATCGAAAACTACTTTAAGATATATTATACACCCGAGATATGCCGGATGACATACTTTCCTCCTTCTATCATCATCCAACGATAAATTATATTACAAACTGAGCAAATCGTAGTAAAAGAAGAGAATTAAAATCAAGAAAATAGAAAGAAAAAAGGCTAATATTTTACTATAAGTTTTTATAGCCAAAGAAATGGAGAAAAATCAATCGATGATTTCATTTTTGGAAAGAAAAATTGGCAGGAAACTTCAAAATCCATTAGATAGAATGTTATCTCTTTAATCATTTTAATCAAATTATGTTACTGAAATACAATTTGGTAAAAGTGATTGAAAAATTTTTTTTTCAAAAACTTTTTTATGAGATACTAAAAGATAATTTTTCATTTTTCTTCAGTGTAATGAAAATATCATACAATATTTTACTTATATTTCATTTACAGATAGCAGCGATACTAACAACATTGATATGATAATGTGATAAGATAATAATGAGATTAACCGCAAGTGATAATAATTATTCTACAAAATATCTTTTCTGAACTTCCGTTTTGCATATAATTAACAAAAAGATTTATGATATTACAAGCTAAGTCATAAATAACTTTTCGTATTAATTGATAAGTTAGAAATAGTTATAGCTGAGATGCTTAAAATAGCTTCCAATAAATACATATCGATCAATTTATTATTTCCCAATGTGTTTTTTTCTATTTTAAACATGCACCCCTCTTTAATTTTAACTTTCATAAAATTCTTGTTGACCTTATAAAAATAGAAAGGAATTAGTATGAGAAATAATTGTCACTCATCCGAAACACAAATTGCTATTATGCTTATAGCAATTATCTTGCGATCTTTCTTATGTTCTTCTATAACTATCATTCGTATTTATTTCTTCTATTACCTTAAATATCCAAATCTTGAAACTTAAGTGATAGAAGAGATATAATCTAAGCTTATTTTCTCTTTAAAAGTAATCGAAGTGAGAAAATCACCTTGTTTATTAATTACTGAAATCTCTCTCCTTATTTCTCCCATAACAAATATCTTTTTCTATAATAATTTCAATTTATTGTAAACATTGCGAATATTTTCTCAACGATGCAATAAAATTTATGAAAAAAATTATGTCAAAGTGCTTCTTTTTCTTGGGAAAAATGATTCTTATCATTTATTGATAAATTGGCTTTTTTATCATTTCCAAAAAATGATAAATGAATGGAAGGCAATGATTGGACAAGGAAAAATGTTGGGAAAAAATAGAACGGAGATGGGACATTTCAACGTGAGATTGACGAAGTGACATGTGAAGTGAAGATATCGCAACAGCAACAGCAACAGCAACAGGAGACGTGACGTAAGTCAAAACGAGGGAGGGGATAAAGTAACAGGGAACAGTTCATCGATCAAATTCTGCTATTTAGTTATTTGTGAGCGTACATATCGTCTGATGAATTGCAGCATTATAGGAATTGATTGATATCAAATATCTTCTCATTATTGATGAGGTAAAGGTAGGAAGCACTAATTAAGACAAATGAGAGAAGTTTGAAAGAGGGAAGTAAGATTAGTCAGTTTTAGAAATGTAAGGAATTTATTTGTGATAAAAATACGAAGGTAGAAATGAGTATGATTTATGGATTGAAGTGATTGATGGATTTTTGAATTTCAAAAAAAAGAGAGAGAAATAAAAAGCAAAGCTTTACTGATAGATTGCTGCATTCAAATGATGGTTGTGTATTTTTGAAGATTTATAGAATTTCTTATTATTTGACATCAATCTTTAACAAAAATCATATCCTAGATGGCATAGATGAATCTTAAAAATATGGATTGGAAATGAAATAATATAAATATGAAATGAGAATGAAGTTAGGATGGGATAGGAAGATTCTGAAAATTATGGGAATAAAAAATTGCAGAAATTGTTCGAAGAGAAGTTTGGAGAAAAGTTAGTCGCTTCTTCAATTGCTTTTCAGTTTCTGTTTTCGAGAAAGAATCGGAAATTATCAGAAAAGGGAAATGTCATGCAAAACATGAAAGAGATGACGTCTCTTACGGATTCAGTTAACAGCGTTCATTTTGCAGCAACCACACGTTTGAAACAATTTGGATGAGACGGAACGGAACGGAACGGACGGAAAATATTCCCAATTGGAAATATCTCTTACAGCTTTAATCCCGTGGGAATTGCTGGGAGAAAGTGAAGTTTGAGGATTGCAAATTATGCATTAATTTCTAACAAACAGACGGCTTAAACAAATGGTTGAAATAGTTTTGGTAGGAAAATAAACAGAAGAAAAAAGTGATGGGGAATAAGGAAAAGAGAGTAAGCAATAGTATTGTCTGTATCAAAATGGAAGAGAATGTTCTAGGTTGATTGATAGATGGAGTAAATCGTAGATGAAAACGGATCCATCTCCTCTTACGGTAAGTAAGATTGGTTCGAGAATGAATCTATTCTCGAGATATTCCGGAAGAGACTTTTGTTAGTAATTTCCAAGAACTCTTGCTTTGAGAGAAAGAATATCATGAGAAATGTTAGTTTGAAGATTTTTCCATAATCGTTTATATGTTGTGCAAACAGAAAAAAGTATTTTAACTATGAAAATGGTTATCGATTGAAAATAGTCATATCACATGAAATAATCAAACAATTATACTTAGTTGGAATATTTGTTTGCAATAAAGCTTTGCGAATAGTAGAATTTTAAAATGTAATTTAAATTTATCAAATATTATTTTTAATCTTATTGACTGGGAAATTTTGCTTGTTAACAAAGTGACAAGTATGGTAATTTTAAGACTTCTTATATTTGAGGGGAAAATATGTAGTGTGAGATATGAAAGCTTTAAGGGAAAGGAAAGGAAATCTGTAAAAGAAAAAAAGATGCAATGAGAATTTGAGCAATATTTTTTGATAAATCATTTTAAAAGGTACTTGGCTATCCTGAGTGCCAAGAGGGCTGAAGTGATGGCGGAACATCACTTCCGTTCTCTCTTAGAGAGAAGTCATCCTTATCCAATAAACTATCAATAACCGAACCTTCTCACCTCGAAATCTCGATGAAACAAAACAGAAAAAACACTGAGGAGGAAGTGGAAAATTTCCGGGTGAATAGAAGCAAAAGCTAGAAAAAAGGCACTTTTTGACTCGAAGGCTGAATAAGGTTCGTTTTTTAGCTAATGTTAGTAAAATTCATCAGACCGAATTATACTTTAAGGAAATTTCGTATTATATATACATCTATTTATGTAAGTGATAGCCATTAAGAAAAAATTTTTTCAAATCAAAAAATTTTAATTAATATTATATTGGTTTTTCTCTTTCTAAACGAAAATGAAATTCAGGATCAGGCTGACAATGATGGAAGAGCATTTGATAAGTAAAAAGATAATAGCACAGATTATATGCATTTTCTTTACCGTATAACAATAATTGATTCATTAATTTTAATGTAACTAAAATTTACTTATTGTATAGAAATCGATTTTATGCATATTTTGTTATTATATTTTATCACTAAAATTTTCTGATCGTTGGTGCAATTGTGTTGAAAGTTTATTTTGATTAAAATAGGTAATATTTTGTCTTTGTCTTTGCTTATATCTTATTAATTTTCCTGAAATTTTTACGATAACTTTTGGACAAAAAGTTAAAATTTTGATTACACAACTGAGTTTATTAGTGAAGAAAATTTCAATTTTAGAAAAATCTCAGGTTTTCTCTGATCTTTGCGAACTTTCTGAAACTCTGACCGATAATCTTATTTAATTTTGTTGTATATCTCACCAATTTACTCTTCTTACTATTGCTATCAATTAACAGTTAACACCTATTCTGGAAATATTCAATCTTAATGAGAATTATAACAAAATTATCAGAAACTCATGGATCACTGATGATGAATATTAACAATGAACAGCTGTGACAATGATAATGAAAGTAATTTTTCGCTGACTTAAACTCTGGTAGGCTGACTGGTAGAAGAATGATGAAACGATAACAATATATTATTCTCCTAAGTATTACATAAAAATGAAGCTTTTGAAAGGGAAGAAAATTTGCATGAGTTGAATGATTGAAACTTCTCTTTCCGGATTTCTAAGCTATTTTGAAAAGAAACTATGACAAGGTGGAATTAACTGGCAGGTAAGTAAGTAACACACAACCATTTGTTGTTATCAAAGTGTTAAATATAAGCGAAAATAACTGATATAAACGTTTATTAACAGTTGTCAAGAATGAGTTAAATAATGGCAATCAATCTTCAAAATAGTAATGCTAATGACAGATTTGCATAATAAGCAGTGATTGTCACAAAGCGGATATCTTATTAGCTTCTATTCTTGATTCTATTACTTCTATTATCCTGGCAGCACTCATGCACATGCCTATTACAGCATTTACTCTAACACGTCGTATTTTCTGTGGATTTTTTACCTTTTAAAGTAAGTACCGAACATCCGTTACCTTATCATACAATAAAAATTAGAATAAACGAAATAAATATGCATTAGCTGCGAAGTGAAGAAAGAAAATGAAGGAAGTGAGAAAATTGATGCTACAAAATTAAGATGATCGTAATTAATTCAAATTACTAGTTATGCTTGCTGAATAAAATATGAAATGATAAATAGAAAGAATGTTGGGAAAATGAAGCAAACAATGAAAATATATGCAAAATAATATCATTTATAAATCAGAAATGAATTCATTGAAAGCAATGCGGGGAAAAAACGATTTATTCGCCTGAGAAAAAATGCATTTAATTAAGTTTTGATAATAGTCCTGCTTTATCTTTCTTATCACTCAAATGAGCAATTTGATACATTTCCACGTCGCCTTCAGAATGCAAAAACAATTTTCATACTTGAAAGAAATGGGATGATGATGATTACTGGAGGAGAATTAACAGTAATGAATGCATGGATATGCATGTGCATAATATTTCGATAGATGATAATTACATTGGATTGGTAGGAAACTGAAATGATAATGATTATCGAAAAGAGAGGAAGAAAGTGTTAAAATAAACATTTTACACATGCAAATAGGAATAATTTAATTTTTCAAATTTAAATAGCTTCAATATTGCTTTCACCAACTTTTCTTCCTTTATCACTTACTTTCAATTTATGTAAGAAAAAATTTTTATATACTTGTAGAAATTGGGGAATATTATCATTTTATTCCTAACTGTATCATTTTAATTAACATTTCATTATTTTCCATTTGCATATTTCATTGAAATCAGAAAACTGATCTGTCAATTTAAACTTAAGCAACAAAAAGTTAAGCGAAAATTATGAATGAACGAAAAGTTGCGTCATTTGTTAGCTAATTAAAAGGCGAAAATTTTGAATGAATAAAAGTCTAATTAGATTTAAACTATGAGGACTGATAGAAATCATTAAGAAACTAACTATTGCTTATAACTATGCTTGACATATGTGCGTAATTATATTATCAATTTCATTTGATAAAGCATATAGTATTGTGAGCTAAATAATTTGTACTTTCTATTAATTTCCTAATATTAGCTAGCTTTCTTTCAGACTGACAAGGTACTTATACTACTAAACAATTCAGGTAAATTAAGCATAGAGTCAAAAAAACTTCATTTTTCCTGCTTTTTTCCATTTTTAGAAAATTTCCATGAGTTTCAATAAAATTTCTTTTAATGTGTCATACTTTTAAATCAATTTTTCAGCAAAATTTTTCTACAAAATATGAATTAATTAATTAATTAATAATAAAAATTGATTATAATACAAAACATCGCTCTCATTTTTTTCTATCTTACCCATGGAAGTTATCATGATTTTGAATGATTTTGGACGGGTTATCAGTGAAATTGTTGAGGAAGATTATTCCTATTCATTCCAGGATTTCGAAATACATTTTTATTCAGTTGAAAAATTAAAACGGAATGACTTTTGAGAATCCTTTTAGTTCTGTTGATTCCTTTTTCTGTTTTGCATTACTGATTTTGATTATTATTACTTCAATGATTGAATTTGGAATAATAGTGATTAGAGGTGTGCAGGGAAAGAGTCTGATGGAAGAGATCCTGAAATCCTCCTGATCAACGGTTCATTTCATTCTTTTCTGATATCAGTGGGAGTTTGTTTTCTTATAAAAGAGTTCACTGCCAATATTTTCATCTGTCAGGAAAAACGATAAAATTTTATATTTTAAGAAAAAGAAACGCGAAAATTTCTGAGTAAATTAAGCATTGATTTGAAATTATAAGTCCGAAATAGAAATTTTAATTTTTAGTTAAGTATTCCAATTTTAATTTCCATTTATTTCTCGAAGTTTCCGACAGATTAATTAAAATTTTGAGGTTGATTAAAATGATGCTGAGGAGAATATTTTTAAAAATACGCAAATAAACCAAAAGATATTTATGCAAGCCACTTAAAGCCGACAGTTGTTCATTTCAGTTGTCGAATTTTTAATGGAAGCGAGGATACAAACATAAAAATTGATTGATATGATCAGGGAAATGGCATTTGGTTTAATCCCGAATGCACTATAATTTTGCATGGAGAAACTTTAAACAAAATTTGTTGAAAATGGTGTAATTTCAAAGATTTAATAATTTCCGCTCTATTTATTTGTTTTGCAAAAGATTACATCGATTGCAATCAGTATTACATAAATTCAAGTTCTATGCAGAAGCATTTCACACACTCTGATGCTACATTAATTGGATTATTAATTTAAGAACCAGTTCATTTTCAAAATTTATGTCTAATTTGGGTCAGCTGATAAGGAATGCACAGATTTGCAATTGATAAAAGGATTTTCCATGCATTTCGCGCATAGAGACATGATAAATCAATTAACTGATTAATAGTTAAACCGCCTCAGTTCAATGTAAAATAGGTAATGCAATTAAATGTTCCATTTATCAACTAGTTAAATAATCTTTTATCACTTGAAATCACTGATAGCTTTTATTAAATTAAATAGCAAGTTAGAATACCTAAGGAGAATTCTGCATGAATTTTATTTTCACTATTTGACAAAAAAAGTATTGAATTAACTAAAATATTTTTATTACTCAATTGAAAAATAATAACTTTTTTTTTAATAAAAAACTAATGAAAATTTCATCTAAATTGGATAAGTATAATTAAAAACTATCATTTCTCAGAATTTTTAAATGTAAATATATAAAGTAATTTAGCTTTACATACTGTGTTAGCTAATGCTAGGAGATAATTTCTCATTATGAATCTTTTTTCAAACAATTTCGTTATTTTGATATTTGATAAGGAAATGATAAAATGAGTGTTTCTCTATATATTATATTCATTGCAGACATAGCACATGCTCAGTGAGAAATATATTTTTCATGAATATTATGATAAATATCAGTTTTCTGATAAGTGTAATTAAAATAGAAATATTTTAAAAAACCTGATAAGGGCTTCCAAGTTACCCATCGTTTGGGGTTTTTTGAGCAGCGCGAGAAATTGCGCGATTGGGTCACGTGCCGGATTGGGCACGCCACTTTCGCCGAACCAACTTCTTTCGTCGTAATCTCCAATTAGCGGATTTTCTGTACTTTTTTGGATTACTGATTCAGGATTATTCAATCGGCTGCAATGCAATTATCGATTAGATCAAATTTATTCTGATCGTTTTTCATTATTCAACATATTCATTGTTTTCTTACGCAAATTCCCATTATTTAAACTTCTCTTTTAAATTTTTAATTTAGAGAAAAAAGATCGCTGTATTATTATATGCAATCTGTGACAAACATCGATTATTGCATAGAAGCAATGAAGGAGGAGGCTTGAGAGAAAAAAAAGGACAGGTGGAGTAGTATGAATTGAATCCATGCTCTTTAATTAATCATTTAATTAATCAATTAATTAACAGATAAAAATTAAGCTCAGGTTGGGAAAGCTTAACTAACATTAACATTACTATCTGAAGTAACGAGCTTTATTATATTTAGCATAGCTATATTTAGCAAAATTCAATATCTCAATCAAACTTCTTCTTAAGCTTAAAATTTTCCTCCATGGAATAGATGGTTATATTTAAGACAATTATGAGAGTTAACTGAAGACTGTTTGAAAGTAGAAAAATATGATTTGAATATTCTTATTTGTTAATTCCTATTATTTGAAAGTTAACATTTGATTGTTAAATATTATCATTGTGTGAAACAATGTTAACGATAGCGGTATGGATAAAAATTGTTATTGGAGCAAGTGATATGTCCTGATTTCATTACAGATGAATTGAACCAGGTGGAAAATCGATTTGCAACTTAAGCAGTTAAATAGTATTTCAGTAGCAAAGAGAACCACACGTTTATCCATTCATACGGTTTATCAGTAATTGATTTTTTAAGTAATTTAGTTAACAGTTAGAGCATGAAGTTTCTCATGATTTTTAACTTAAATTATTTTCTCATCTAATTAAATGAAATTATCACTTTTTGAAATTCATTATAAATTTGAAAAAAGGAAAGAAAATAAAAATATGCCAAATTTCATTGTATTCTCTTAAATAACTATGTGGTGGAAATTTTGAATTTTATGGAAAATTGAGAAAAAAGAGTGCAAGAAACTGCGAAAGAAGAAAAACTATAATAGAATTTATAGTTGAATTTCTCACTTCCCAACTTCTTTCATTTGCATAAATTTGGCTTAGATGGAAGGAAAAGTAGAGAGGAAAGGGAAAGTACGAATCTCATGATCTAAAATAATTATCGTTCATGCAAAAAAATAGGCAGAACGGAAATTTTCATCGAATTAATAATATGTTAATTAATAATTCTTCAAACAATATGATTAATTCTAATTTATACAAAGTTATTCGATTGCATTTCAAATATTTCGTTGAATATGAAAAGTACAGTATGCATGTGAAATTTGTCATTTATTAGAATAGCTTCCATTTTAAAATCATTTATAATTTAGTGAACTTGAGATCAATTACATTAATAAAGTTTAATAACTGAGGAGTTAAATCTTACTTCACTTCACCGATATCTCTATATTAAGAAGAACGAGGAAAATCCTTTGATTATCTTCAATCTTGTATAACATGGAAGATTATCACGATTATCACAATATTACGATTATATTGTAATATCACAAAAATAAACAAAGATATCGAATGAGATTGATTATCAACAAATGATTAGTACAAAACTATCATTCTATTCGTCGAAAAAGATTTCCTGTTAAAAAGAAAGGGGAAATAATTAAGTTTCGAAAAAAACTTAATCACTTTTAAAGAATATCAAACTTTTTATAATTGTTTGTTTTTCATGATTAATGTGATTACTTATACTTTGTGTAAGCAATCATGGAGATAAAAGTATAAGATATAAGCATGGAAATGAAACAAACAGCCGTGTGATTCTTGCAAAAATTTTCTTAGTAATTAAAAAAAACAAAAATTATACTGACAAATTTGTTAACTGATAAGACTTACAAAATTTTGAAAATCGAAATTTTGATTTACCAACAATCTGATTAATTCAGTTTCACTTTCATTTCTATTACGAATTAGCAACAGTTAAATGGAAGCGTTGAATTGTGAATTAAACTTATTTTGCGCCGTTTGTTCCATTTGTGGGTATCATAAATCTCTCTCTCTCCCTCTCCCTCTCTCTCTCTATTTTGTAAAATTACAATTGCAAATTTTGTAAATTCTTGTCATCAACCAGTTTGGAAAAGGAAAGAAAAGGAAAAAATTAGATTATAAATTTAATGTCAGAGTTAAATTAGAAATTATTTGCGTAATAAATCATTGGAGGAATGATGATGATTATTATTATCATCATAATTAGTAGCAAATCAAGTCATCACAAGATAATTTCAAATCTTTAAATCGAAGGAAGACTGAATTCAACTGCAAAGTGCTGGGATGAACAGTTCTTCCAAGTGATCGTTTAAATCCTCACTTCAAAGCTAATCACATTGCTTCTTCTAATTTAATAGGCGGGATTGAAACATGTTGATTACACCGGAAAGCTGTTACCTTCATAATGAATGAGTTAATTTTTCATCCTAAATTTAAATTCTTTTTTGAAATTTCGATTAGAAGAAATATCCGCCGAACAATGCTGGTGGAATGATAGTGAAATGGTTACGAGAAAGGAAACAATGCTAGCTGAAGCTGAATTTCACGAAATGCTAAGAAGGGAAAAGCTTTGCTTTTCTTTAAACAGAAAGCATGTGAACATCGCTCTTTCTCTCTTTCCTTTCCCACTTCCAAATCCATTTTGAAGGAATGGTGGAATTTCGAAAACAATTAGTGAAATTGTCTTGATTTAGAAAATATTACTTTTCTCTCTCTTTTTTAAGTAATAAAAGAGAGCGGAGAGAGACAGAGACCGAAGGAACAGAGAAATAAAGAAAAAGGATTAAATGGAGAGTGTTCCGCCGGGAGTTATCACTACATTACGGTTTAAGAACGAAAATTCGATTTATTACTCTCTCAAATTAAAATACATCCATTTACTTTGTCTTCTCTTCCTAGAACGAAGTAATTAAAACTTCCTTCTAAAACAAAAACAGAGCTTATCTGATGAGTTGGAGAAGTTGGAGGATGGCGCGATTTTAAACAATTTCGAATTTTGGAGATATTGAAAATTCTTTTTTTGAAAATTTTCCAATTTTGTGATACTTTAAAAATTTTGCAATCGTTGTGATAAGAGTTTCTGTTATCACAGTTATCATTTACTCTAATATCATGATAATGTTTGTTCAATAATGAATAATGGTGATTTTTGATAAAAAGCCATCTCACATGTTTTTAAAAGATTTCCTTTGTTACAGTTTATGCGTCAGAGAGGAAAAATGGATTTAATCTATACTTAAAAATGTAACCTATATGTAAAATTAGAAGCAATTCATATTATAGGTTAGTACAATATTTATAATTAAATAATTAGACTGGAGAAATTCTTTTCATATAAGTTATCGATATTAAATTGGTAAAAATCAAATGCAACAATCTTTATTTTAATCATTCAATCCAAATATTTGTATGGAATATTAAATATGTTAATAAGAATCCTAAAATAAATATAATAAATATCGAAATTATTTTTAGCAAAAAACATTTCGAAAACAACTTTTGCTTCAGCTCAACGTGATCTAATTGATTTAATCAGTTTAGTTCAATTTTGCCTATGGCCTGTTATTTACACTGAGTTACTGAAATTAAACTAATGGATCGTCTCTTTCTATCCATTTGAATTTCATTTGAGAATTGAATATTCAAACTGAGAAGTTTTATGCTCTTGCGTAATACTAAGCTATATATATGCATGCTGTACTTTGCAAAGCTTTTTGTGCAGTAATGTGAAATTTGATTATTTCATTTAGTTAATTTCAGTAATTTAAAGAAGAATTAATGTCATGGAAATGAAAGGAAATTGAAAAACCTGGCAATATGAAGTATTACATTCTCACATTTCAAGACAAATTACCTTTACTTTTTCTGATATTTTCAAATATAAATGAAATGATTGATGCTTGCACAGGCTGAATGTTGAAGAAATTGATGGAGAAATAGTCAATCACGCTGTAACAGTTATAAAGATAATTAATTAATTTGATTCAAATGAATCTAAAAATAATCGCTAAATTCTAATACATATGAAAACAATGAATTAAATTGCTGTTGGCATGAAAATAATCCAACAGAGCATTATCAATTTCAAACTGATAAAAAATAAATTTGAACAAAAAAAGTAGAGAATTCTTAAATTTATAGCCAAGTGAAGCATCGAAATATAATCTGGCACAATGCGTGATTGATAGTATCAAGGAAAAATGAGAAAATTTTTTCTTCTTCAAAATCCGGAAGAAAAACAGACCAGGCGGAGATGCTATCATCATATCCCTATTCAGGTTCTTGATAAACATTCCATCTCCACTAATCCGTACAGCAATCACTTATCTGCTTAAGTAAGACCAGAAATTGATTGTACATAAACACATATATGTTTTGCAAATCGACAAGCTGATGCCTTTTAAATTATTCAACAAATCTAAATAAAATCAATTTTCATGCCACTCTTTTCCTATCTCAAATCCTTCCGAATGAATCGTTCCGTTTCCTGTTTTCCTGAATGTAACATGAGTTGCAAGGAATGACAAAATTATGTCATCTTTTCGTTTTTATCGATTTTCTTGTTTCCTTTTGTTTCTTCTATCGATTATTTCCTGTTTTGTTCAATAACTTATCATCTTCAGCAATAAATTTTTTTTTTTTGTTTTGGTAAAATTGTAGATAAATTTAAAAATTTTCGTTGCAAAAGTTTCATTAACAATTTTTTCCCTACTAATAATTGCTACTTTCCTAATTTCTTTTTTCATTTACTTTTATAAGTAAACGTTACAAAGTAATATCTTTTGTTTCCAATTTTACCTCGCCGTTATATTATTAAAATTTGAATTTAAAAATAAGAAATAATCAATTTACTTTAGTTCATTCAATTCACATATAGAAAATAGCAATAAATTACGATAAACAAAATTTGAATTGAAATTACATGGAATCTTCTTCACAGTCAATTCGATAATTCATAATAAAGAACTGTTAACATCCTACCACTTAATTTAAATATTATTAATTCATCTATTTTTAAGTAATTGGAATTTTAACGTACATACCGGAAATTACGTCATAACGGTCATTGGAAATCAATTTGGTTGGTTCATATTCAGTATTACGTAGAAACATGAAAACATTCGAATAATTCTTGAGATAGTTTATAGGAGGAACAATTTATAATTGACATTATTGGTTTCCAGTGGGAATGTCAATTACTCATATGTTAACAATAAGTTTTAAATATATTAATTTAAATGAAGCATTGAATTTAACTGAGCTAAAGTTAACTTTAATGAAGCTATCTATACATTATCGTTAACTAGCAATAAAGTAGTGAAGAATACAATAGTACTGGCTATTATTTTTTAGAAGCACTAATTGTTGATTCCCAAGTAAATCAGTTTATGTACGTCATGTAAACTAGTACTCTAGTCCATAACTAAAAGTAGTACTTTAGTAGTACTAACTAGTACTCTAGTTCATAGGTCGTGAATTAACGTGCAAAGTAATTTTGATCGCTTTTTTTAGATTATAATTTGGATTTAGCAATGACTGCATCAATATTTCCTGCAAATATGCATGCAACTGTATGATAAACTTACTCTAATTAATATTATAATTATAAAATATAAATGAATAGAAGAAGCAAGTAAGATTACGGTTTTTATAAAATGTTAAGTTATAAACACAAAAATAGAAATTTAAAAGTTAGAAGAATTATGTAAATTATGGGAAGGTAAGCGGAAGTAAAACAATAATAAGCAATTGCAAAACATTTAAGACAGTCAAAACAATTTTATAAAAAGAAATTATACAATTTAAAATGCAAAAAAGGAATATTGAAAATTCATAAAATCCGTGAAAATTTAATTTTTAAAAGGATGAACAACTGACTCACTTATTAATTGTTGTGATATTCAACCGTCATTGATAACTACTCATTTTTATATTCAATTGTGATTGATAATCAAAGAATCAGTCATACACAATTAAATTTAACGAATAAATTTTCTTATTTAATTGTGCAACTTTTACTTATATTGTGGATATCAATGTCAGAGGTCAGCATCAGTAATTAACGTAATTAATTAGTTTCTTGCTAAAAATACAAAGAAATTGAGGGTTTTGCTTTCTAATTCTATCAGATTGTTAGAAAGAAAATTAGAATTAATAAAGGCAGTAATAATCGAAAGTAAAGGTCATAAGTAAAATTATTAAAATTTTCAAATTCGCTCAAAAATATCCTTTCACTTGCATCCATCCAGTGTTACTTATCTTTTAAACAAAATGTGAAACTTTTAAAATTTGCATTTCTTGCGAAGAATTCCTTTCTCGACAAATCAAACAGACTTTTAAAAGTTAAAGTAAAAGAAAGAAAAAAAGCAATATAAGAGGTACTGCAATCTTAAAGTATGTTAGATTCAATCTTAACTCAGAAAAATCGATCGCAACTTTTCGGCCTAAAGAAATTATCAACTTTCTCAACATTAAGTTAGAATGAATCATTTCCATTGGAGACCACGAGAGAAGTAAGTAAGAAACCAATTTGTAAATAAAATGAAAAGTCATTTCGTACGAAAAAAAAATAAGCGAAGGAATAACAGCGAGAGATTTCCAACCATTCGTAAAAGCCTTGCAAATTACAAAATTCATTTTATAAAATTCAAAAAGAAATTTTTTAATAAACAGCAGAAGCTAAATGATCTTTAAGATCTCCGGAGATATATGAGAAATCAGAAATCATTTAACAGAATTCCGGAAGAGAATATCCGGAAAGTTTTAATGTAAGATAGGACTCTACTAACTTTATACTATAATGACAACAGAAAACATTTATAAGTTTCATTTATTAAACAAAAAGTTCTAAATAAATGGTTGTAAAAGTACAGCTATCATTTTAATCACCGAAGGATTATTTAAGCTTCGAAATTTAAGAATAAGCCTAGTAATAATTTGAATTTATCTAGCTGATCAGGTTTGATATACGTTTCAATGATAAAATTTATTGCTTGCAGTTTATTGCAATTTAAAAACTATAATATAAGAAAGCAAGGTAAGTATACTAGTACAAAAATGTACAAAATAGGGTTATTTAATTTCAGAAATACGATAAGATTTATTTACTAATTAATGAACAATAAATTTGAAATGAAATGAATTTCACTTGTCCGAAGTTTCACTTATCACTTATTTTGATCCTATAAAGCAACTGATAACACAGTGCGTTATCAAAAAATTCACATCAAGTAGAAAAGCTGAAATTCCAGCTTTCATTTCAAAAGCTTCATTTCAAAATAAAAAGTTCCATTCTTTTTCTTTTATAAATTAAATTAGCATTGGAAAAAATTTCGGAGAAAAAATTTCTGAGCAATTTATGTTTCTAAAATTATTCTTTGATAAACTGATCGTTCTTTCCTCACAATTTCATCCAACAATCTTTTCGATTTTATTGACATTTGTCGAAAATTATCTCTGAATTTACAAAGTAATAAAATTGCGAAAGGGAAAGCAAAACAGAAAGTACAAATATTTCCTCTTTGAGCACTGAATAAAATTTGAAAATTCTTTTTGAAAGGACTCAGATCATAGCTATCACAAAATGAAATATAACGAGAAGAATAAGATTCTAATTGTTGTAGCTATTAACAATCCCAATTACACCAAAATATTTTGGAAAAAAACTTATAAAAAGTGATTTTGAAATTACCAGACATCAAGAATTTTCGATTTTTCAAATTTCTTGAAATTATTACATAATTTAACTGAACAAATAGTAATTAACAATTTAATAAGCATTTATTATGTAGTTAAGAGAATCTTAGAAATGGTAAACAAATATGAAGAAATATTACTGATAGCAGCAAATTTAAATTTTATATTTTGGAAATAACAGTAAATATTTTATAAAAGAATATCTTGGAGAAAGTACAGTGATTGAGTAAAAAAGGTAAGTAAGTAAGTATAATTGTCATTCAAATGTGAATTTTGACTCTTTCCGTTTTTAATTTCATATATTTATCGTTTCTTCTTCCTTTCTGTTTCCTCTAATCTCTTCTTTTTTCGTTTCTTCTCGAAGTAACTAATTTTAGTTATTTTATGAGGAAATCATAAAACATAAATCCAAAGAAAAGGAAGTAATGTTTCTTTCGAACAAAAATGAAATTTTAGCTTCAATTTGGTAATTTATGTAAAAATCTCAAATAAAGTAAATGCTCTGAAAAGAGATGCTCTGATATCATTGAACTGAATGTTTCTGCTTTGTAGAATTGGGAAAAAAGGAAAAAATAAATGAAAGGTTGAATTTCGGTACAAAGTTAGTAGAAAAGAGTGAAAGTTAGGAGGAATTCTTGGTTGTTTTCATTTCAGAACAGAATATTCTAAGAAATATTCAAAGGGAAAGTGGCCGAAGTTCCAAAAGTCTATACAAAATAAATCGAAAAATTCACTTTCGAAGAAATTTTCCTTCTTTTTTAATCTTTCAAAAAGAAAGAACTCAAAATGGAAACAATGAATTGCGTCAATCGATCATAGATAAACATCATGATAATGGAAATATATCACAATAAACAATGATGTGACATTTATCAAGTGGGTCAATGCATGAAATGAGACCTAAGATAAGTTGTTATTAAAAAGTATGCAAGTATTCCCGATATTCCATCTTAATTTCCTATTGATTTTCGTACTTATATCATTCTTTTGTTTTTTCTTCTCCTTCTCTTTTTTCTGGAAATGATCAAATCGGTTTTAGTTTATTTCCGCGTGCTAAACCGATCTCAATTATTAACGAACTGCTAAGTTTCTTTGACAGAAATCATTTCGAAAAATCGCACCAGCTTTCAGTTTTTCTATTTTCAATATTTCATCTTTCTCTTTAATTCCGATATTATCGATTCAATTGATTGGAATTTTTGAAGGAATTATTATCATTTTGGTCGATTGATTTATTATGAAATATAGCGAAATTATCTAAACATCACTTTTGTTCAGAGTATCCAAAAAGGTAAAAAAGAATGAAAAAAATTTTAATAATAATTGAAAGTAATATTGTGAAATTATTTTTTTAAGTTTTAATTAATATTGCTAATGAAAGTTTGATTTTTTTCTCATAAATTACTAAATCAATTCATTCTATTTATTTTTTGCTTAAACATATAGTTATTAGCAAAATACAATTTGAACTATTTGTAGTTGTAATGCAATTGTTGCATCACAGTTTTCCTGAATCTGCCGGTGATGTAAATCAGATCAGTAGATTAGCTAACATTCTAGATCTATTATTTTAAGAAAATTTCCCGATGATTTGTGAAAGTAAAAAGTAAGCGCCATCGTGTACCCAAAGCTATTTTCTTAATTTCATTTTTTGCGAATTATCTTTGACAGAATCAAATATTCATCAATGATATTAATTGAAAGTTCAGAAACATTCTTGAAGAAAAGCCGTAAAGTCACAAACGAAAGAAAAAAAAACGAATTAAAACCCAAAAATCAGGAAACTATGTAAATTATAATAATCACAATGAATAGAATATCTCAAAATTAGCTGATAAGCATATTGTTCGGATTGAAATTCGAGTAAAGAAAGCTGAAAATCGTAAGGTTGTTTGAGGAAAGATCGGATAATCGAGTAAAACTGGTAATCAGACCAATAGTTGACGAAAACGAATTTATTTTAAATTGAATAAGTGGAAATGCAATAGCTTAAGAAGAAGCAATAATTGAATTCGAAAATCGGTTGCAAAAACGCCAAAAATATTAACTTTGGCATTTAAAATGAAAAAAAAGCCTTCCAATATCAATATTTGAACAGTTACTGGAAGGATTGTTTTTGAACTTTTCATAAAATTTAAAAAGACAGACTGAATAGGTTGAGTTAGTGGTGGAATTAGAAGAAATGGAGGAGAGAATGATCGCTGAAATTCAATTTGTCCAATCTTCCTCCACTAACCGTCCCTCAGAGAATAATAGTAAGGCTTATTTACATTTTGGTGATTGCAACGAACAAATAAATAAACAATAAAAATGATACATTTTGTACTCTGAAAAGAATAATTGTCAGAATTATGCAATGATGTTCTTGCAGAATGATCGAGTGAAATGAAAAATATTAGTTTAATATGAATTTTAAATTGTTGATTATTGCTCCCTATTCTTCTGTTGAAGTTTGAAAATAATAAACGAGTTAAACACTAACTCAAATACTATCAAATTTCAATGAGAAAATATTTTGAATTGAACAAGTTAAATTTTTAACAATACAATGAAACAATTGGCAAAACTTATCTGCCTAATGCAATGGATAGAATGGAATGTTTCAGGTGAAATAGGTGAATGCATAATAATTCATTTCTAGCATTCATTCAATTCATCCTTGATGAATATAATTAGACAAGTCAATAGATATGAAAAGTAAACTAGGTTATACTCATAATTATGCTTAATTCGATACGAACTGTTGTTATGAAAGTAAGCTAACATAGAAGCAATGAGAATATTTTTTTAATGCATTCGTATAAATCTTAAATTTTAAATAGATATATTAAAATAGATTAGTTTTTCTATCATGTCAAATTTTTTCAGACAATTCATGATTTCAATTTTGCATAAAATGTATTGATTAGAGGAGAGATATAAGTGGAAGAGAAGACAATGAATATCATAAATCGATTATGCTAATGGTCGAAAAGGTCGAAGTTCAGCCTTTTTAAAATTCAGAATTTTGTTGAAAATAGAAGTTTTTCTTGTGCTTATTATGAAAAGAAATGAGTAGTGAAAGAAAGAATATAATAGCTAATAACAGAGGGAAACTTCCTGGTCTGACAGACCAGGAAGTTTGCTAGAAGATTATAGGAAGCGCTATTTCTGCTAAATACACAGGGATATCTAAAGTTTCATTGTACTTCAAATAAGCACACACACACACACACACACACACACACACACACACACACATGCACGTACGGACACGAGACAGATGGACAGACAGACAGACAGACATACTCCGAAGCTTCATAATTGATGAAACTCTTGAAACATCTGCTCTTGATATTGACGTCCCGATGATGACGCGGATGATAACGGGCGTGAATAGATGGTATCAATTATGTAATGTCACTCTGACTGGGAGAAATATCTTTATCACATCTCACCCCCGCTCTATCTCGTATTTTCTGAGATATTCAAGGAGTAAATTAAATCCAACTACAAACGAAACATTAAAAAAGGATTGAAGTTGAGCGTATTGGTATAAATGATGCTGATAACAGTGATAGTGATGCCAGTAATAATTAAAATGATAATGATAACCTCAGTGGTTATGCAAATGATAATAGCGATAATCTTTTACGCAATGATGAAAATGATAGTGGCTGTTTATCATGATAATGATAGTGATTGTGTTATCAGCAATGGATAGTGTATTATAATTATTTCGTTAGAAAAAGAGAATAATTGTTGAAATTCAAGTCATTTACAAGATATCATTAAATGAAATTGAAGCTTAACATGGAAAAGTAATTAATTTGGAAATAATTAATTTAAAAGAAAACGCTACAAATAAATTACTCTTTCGCCTAATTAGGAACTCGAAAATTAATTAGTAGAAAAGATAACTTTTCGACTAGCATCAATACTATGTTCAGATGTTAACAGTAATGATAATGATATCAGATATAGCATTTAGACAAGTGTAACAATGATGATAATCTGGCCGATAATCACATCGCTGCCAGCATTGGTGATAATGATATCAGTAAATATCAATGATTGATTTCTAATGACAGCTTGATGGAAAATGCAGAAAATTGTGAGTTCGTAAAATTCATGAAATATCTTTTTTCTTTTACATCATATTGACGTCAATAAGTGTATTAGTGTTTGAATGAAAGGTAGGTTGGATTATAGAAACAATTTAAATAATTGAAATAATATTTTGAATAATGATTTTAGCAATTTCTCTTTCTTTTTTATAACTCTTAAAAATAATTTATTCAACAATAAAATAATTAAAACTCGATGATATTTCAAAATATTCACAATTTTTCCTAAAATAATCAAAAAGAAAGTTTAATTCTTTCAAGAGCAATTATTTAATTTCCTTGCAAGAAATGAGCCTTTTTAAATCGCTCAGTAAATTACCTTTTGAAAGATTGAAAGTTAGCAACAACAATTTGAAATGCCTGAAGATTAAAATTGATAATTTTACACTTGAAAATGAATCGAAAGATGAGAGTTTCTTGTGGTTGACATAGCTAATAACTTAATGATTTCATTTACTTAACTAGAAGATACATTGAATTTTTATTGAATCTTTTCCTTCCACTATGCTTAATATCATAACTTTATCATCGATTAACATACACACACACACACACACACACACACACATGCACAGCGTTATAAATATGAACAAACATTTGTGAAAATATTATTGATAAACTTCAAATATGCCTTTAAATCATCGAAGAAGCTGACATTTCGAAGATTTATTACCATTGCATTCGAATTATTTTGCAATAGCATTTTGAAAATTTAAGAGAAAAAAGTATAAGAGAAAAGTTTGGTTTAGATTTTCAGAGAAATATAAAAATGAAGAGAGTTTGATCATGGAATTATCCACCTTGCTAATATCTTTCTTCTTTTATCTGCTGTTAAGCAAAATTTGCATCAAGCATTCCACTGTACTGCTGATTGTCAATTAGATAAGAAGCATTAAAGCTGCAATGAAGAGAGCGTTGAATTAATTGACTAAATTAAGCTAATTGATTACTTTTCCAATAATTAATTCATCAAATTCACTCTTGATCATTTATCTCCAGTGGTTATCACTGGAAATCGATTAATATCAGTTGACTCAGTTTAGCAATTTAAGCTCATTTCGTATTGCAAGTTTCGGTGGTATGGACAAAAACGGTAATAATTAGCAAGTGCTATCTATGAGTAATATAGGAATGTCCACATATATTTCTTTTATAGAGGAAAAAGACGAAATATTTATCGAATTTTTCATTTTGACAAAAAGTGTTTAAAAGTTAAAGCTATTAGGTTAAATTCCTTGGAGGGAAGTTGTCATCTATTTGTCATCATTTATTTTCAATCCCTTCTTCAAGCTATAAATTTCCTCCTTCTTTTCTTTCATGTTACATAAGTTATTCTATTTTAAGAAACTAAAAACACTCTTTAAAAATGTTAATAATAATTACTTATTAAATGTGTTCAGTTCAAAATATTAAATTGGCAATTCTTAGTGATAATTTTTCTTCACTGATTTATATGAGAATGAAAGAATAAAACTAAGCATTTGCTTGAACCTTTCCAGGAGGAAAGTGTCCCAATACGAAATGAGCTTTTATTCATTAATTAGCATTAAATCACAAAAATGTTAATTGGCAATTCAAACAAAAATTGCTGCATTATGCAAAAGTTAAGGAAGGAAATGAAATAACATTACGTTTTTCTGAGAAATTTACAATATTTGATCGAAATTATTTTAAATATTTCTTTTTTTATATTCATGGAGAATTGTTGCAAATAATTGCAAATGTTTTTCATTACTTATTACTTTTTCAACGAAAAGTCAATTGCTCGTTCGCATAAGAAATTGTTGAATGGAAGTTATTTCCATAAAATTATTCGAAATGAAGGTGAATTAGGAAAGTTAAAAAATCTCGAACTGTTCGTTGTCCTTAAGAATTAACAGGAAAATTTATTAATTTGAAAAATAATTTCAAAAAAAGTTTTTTCGCTTTTCACTTATTGAAAGATTTTTTATTTGTTTGTTTGCTTCCGCTAAAATTTCTTCTCTTTTCTCTTTTTTATGCCCAAATTCATTTGCATAGACAGTGCAATAACGAATTTAATTTTTGTCATTTGGAGTTAGTCAATTGTTCAACTTTTTCTTTATCCCTATTCCCTTAATTTACACGGAAATTTAGAAAACTTTTTCTTTCAAAACTAAAAATTTGTTATTGGAATTTTAAAGGTCAAGCAGAATTATATTACTCTTTTCTTAAGTAAAATTAACAGCTTAGAGATAATTACAAAGGGACGAAGCGATAAAAAATAATCAAAAATCATCTATTCTCCATACTTACTGCAAATCATGAAAACCGCTTATCATTTATTACCAGGCGTGAAGTTACGTGGAAAATTTACGCTTAAATGAGATAAATTTCGAAAACGATTCGGAATCATTGAAATTGTTGATAGTTTAATATTGTAATCGTTTTTAATAATCAATAACTTAATTGTAGCGTGGAAATTTTTGAAATTTACTTCAAACGTCCGATTAAAAGAAAATAAAAATAAAGGAAAAGAAAGAGAGAAGAGAAAAATATATTGAAAAGATCAATCAGTAATGACTATTGTTGCGTCAAATCTAAGCAAATATTTGTATATTAAATTTTTATAACTTAGCTTCAATTTAATATGAGATTTGAAATAAATAAATCATAGCAGAAAATGATAACATTACTTTATGAATCAAAAGTAAGCTAAATTAACAGTTAGAGATTCGGACAAAAATTTTTATCGATTGGAAGAAATAAATTGAAATGTGCGAGAAGAAAAATTAAAAACCATTGTGATTTTGTTCAGCGAAATGAAATTTTGTATAAATTTAAGAGAGAGTTTGATGAATGTTTTTGATAAATAATTAATAATGCATTTATTGAGAACAAAATACTTTTCGCGTTGAAATTGTCAAAAGTGCCAACTATCTTTTCCTTTTAACTCTTTTCTTATCTTTTATCATTTCTACTGTATTTTATAATATTTTTGATATTTTACAGTAACTTTCACATATTGCAATCGTATCTTTCAATCTAATCAATGAGCAAAATCTCATAGAGAAATCAAATTAATTTCATTGAGTAAAAAAATGTGACAAAAGTAATATTTAAGTACCATTAAAGCACTTTACCATTCATATTCATTTCTTCGAAATTTCCTAAATGAATTAGTGCATTTCAAAGTCTAATAAATGCCAGGGCAGACATTCACAGAGCAGAATTTCTTTTTGTGATTATTATCATTATCAGTTATTGCTATCGCTTGTGCTATGAAAAGCTGTAAACATGTCAAGAAGTCCCGTAAAATTGAAAATTTGGTTTTAGATTAAAGTAACTGAAAACTTTCAATCTTAGTTGGAGGCATAACGAGAAGAAATTTCAGTATTCTTCCCTTTTTACTAGCCGAATTCTTAATTTCTACTCTGATCCAAACGAGTAAAAAAGTTAAGCATAAAAAAGAGTAGCAAATTCCAGAAATGTTTGCAAGTTTCTAGAATATTGCGGTTTTTGTTTCCTTATAAAATTTAAACTATCCAATCTTAAATTATCAGAGTTTATTTAAAAATTACTCAAGTTTACCTTTTTGTTTAATTTAGAGAAATGAATGAATAAAATTGCCTAATTAACTTACTTTGTCATTCTTCCTTTGGATGAATAAAAGTTGTTAATACGCACCACCGTTAGTGGATGATAGCGATAAGGAATATTAATGATAATTATTTAATCACGGACAGCGTTCAAGCAGTAATTAGTCATTTAGTGAATAAGCATAGAAACATACTGTCCCATTTCGCTCTTATCAGCACATTATCAGTAGACGATCACTACCCCGTGGACACGTTCGATCATCGTTTTTAATGTTAGATTATGATAAAAATGCCGTTATCAGTTGGCTAATACAACACTTCTTTGCTTCATAGCATTCAAATCTGTTTGGCTCCATTGCAGTACAGCTTTAATTGAAAATAATGTAAGCAATTACTTGTATAAATCAATCATTTACTTATTAAGAAATGAATGAAACAGCTGATAATTTTTCCTAAGTCTCTATCAGAGCAGTAAAAAATATTTTAGAGTAAGATCGCAGTGATAATTACTGATAATGTATGAATATTACTGTAATGCTTTCCTACATTCCGAATTATGATTACTATTCGTCCATTAGAAATGGTATACAAAATACTCTAAAATACGGTGAGTTAATTCACGGTAACTTACCGTTAATGTTTTATCGTCTAATTATACAAAAAAATTGTAAGACTTCAAACTGTCAAGTATTCAGCGCTATAATAATTGCAACCAATATCACCGGTTATTTTCCTGAGTCCGGAATTCTAATTATCGGATGAGAATGAAGTGAAATGGCTATTATCTTAAAATATCCTAAAATTAAAAAAAGAAAAAAACGAAAAAATGCGAGAAAACTTGATATGATGAAATGTGGGGTGTAATGAATAGATATTAGTAATTTAAATGAAAGTAAAATGGAGGATTTATGGGTAATGTGGAGAAAGGAAATAAATTGGTGGGAAAAGTAGGGAACACTTCGAAAATTTTGAAGAAAATGAATAGAAAGAGAAATAGATGAAGGAAATTCAACTGATTTAGAATAATTAGTTAAATTTCTTTGTGAAAGACATTTTTCTCTGTTTGAAATACAAGCGGTTATTAGCAATTGAAATGGTAATATTTTGTTTTGAATTAGCATATCATTAATATAAATTATTTTAGACAGTAACACTTTTTGTTGCTTTCTTTTTTTCCATTTTGAAATATCACTTATGATGCTGATGAAAAAACATTTTAAATTAAAATTAAACTTATTCTTTGTCTTTCTTTTCATTGCTAACAGCTGCTTTCTTATTATATCATCTAATTTTCGTTATTAGTAAAGGATTAATTAAGTAATCTTAGCCTAATATTTTGAATAGAAACAGCTGTTTTTTACATCCTTGTGATGGTTGCATCATATCACATTCATTTTATTTCAAATAAAAACATTGTGAAAATAGACATGAAAAGCAGACAAGGAAATAATCAAGCCGGATATTCCAGTTCGATTATTAGCCTCTTTCTATGCTAATTTCACGATGTGACACTTCCAGGGAACTATAATCATACATAAACCAATTTAAACCTTTTATTTCATAACTGTTCCTCTTTAATCTATCAGTTCTTTTTTCTCGCACTTTCAATATTTTTCCGCCTCAACAAAAATTCCTTTCAGTTTCTTTCCATTCCTTCTATTTAACAATTCTTGCTGATGTTTCATTCCTAATTATAACAATTTAGATGCTAATATTCCAATTGATTAATCACCTCGTAGAATTTTTATCGTTAGATTTTTCACATTTAAAAATTTATCATTTTTATCAAATTTTTATCTAAGGAATCTATTTGATTAGTATTTGAACGTATCATAAATTCGTTTCTAGTCGTACATTTTTGTATATTATCACTAAATTCAGTTCCTCTTGCATAATTCTGCACTGTGCCAACATGAATTCTCTTTTTTAATGATTTCGCATTATTTTGAAATTGCATGATAATGGTATTAGCAAGAGAGGTAATAAAAAGAGCTATTAAAGTAAGAACGTTCATTTTATTACGTTTTAATGGAATATCATAATTTAAAGGAAAGACTTTCTCTTTAAAAGGAAAACTTTCGCACTTTCGCTTTTATCAATAATTAATTCAGTATAAATGAAAAAAGAAAGCAATTTAAAATTATTCAAATTCAAGCATATTCTTCTTTTCCCTTTTTTTCATTATAAAAGAAAATGCATTACCGTATGATAGAAAATTGTGTGATACAGTAACTGAAAGTTTCCTTCCAGAAGTTTGATACTAGTTAAAATTCTACTTATTTTTTGCAGTAAAATAACATAGATAATCAATAAAGTTATCCAAACAGTATATTATACTTTTTATTAGCTAAAAGATAGCTTAACTATTTAGTACTAATCAATTAAGCTTCCAGTAGCTGGGGGTTGATATATATGAAAACTTACATTGAACGATACAGTAGCCGCGCTAAAAACCAACCCGCCACTTTGAATCTGAAAGTAATAATATTACTCAACTTTTCGTGTTATGGCGCAAATGTCACGTCGTACTACGTTGCAAATTAGAACAAAAATTTTATGATAGCATAAAGAAAAAAGTATTCAAATTCTTTTCTGAGTGTAATATATTTTCCAAATGTTAAAGCAAAAATGAAAGTGATTAATTGATAATTAAAATGGAAAGAAATAGTTAACAGAATGCAACTTGACAGGTTTAAGAACAAAGTCCATTTTTTTTTGATATCACTCTAAGTAAACACCTCTGAAAATTTTTTATTTCAGCGGATATCACTGACGAAAGTATTTTCAAAAAAAATCATAACTACAAAAAGCAAGAAGCAATAAAAAAAATCAAAGTAAAATTCAGCATTGTTGAAATGCTTCAAATAAAAGGAAGACAAATTGGGATGGATGATAAGTAATCGTAATCTTCAATATTACAATGATCTTTAATAATTATTAAGTAAAATCTGAAAATGACTATTTTTTTGAAGCAAACAATTGCAATACTATAATAGTAGTAATGGAGAGATAAAAGACCGGAATAATAACAATCAACCAAAAGGTTTTGTTTTTTGGATGAGAAGGAGCAAATATAGAAGAAAATATTAGACAAATTTCTGAACTAAAACTAAAATCGTTTTTTGAATACTGAAATTGCGATAACTTCCGGTTCTTTTTTATAAAGAAATGTAATATGTGAAAGAAAAGAAAAAAGAAACAATGAATAGCTTTGATTAATGTTACAAAACTTACGGAAACTCTAAGTGGCAGTTTCACGTAACAACGAGCGTGTATACGTAGCATATTAACGCATTTCTTAACACTTTATACACTTTGCGCCTTCCAAGCAATTTTAATAAATATTTAAAGTTGAAATTTTGAATAAATATTTAAATTGAAAAATTTTTAATCACTGTTGGAATGATATTTTACGAAGTTTAAAAAATACTTTTTATATGAGACTTTTTAAAAGATCTTTTCTGCCTAAATTTCGGAAGTTTTTTTAGTGAATGAAATCAATGATAAGAAGTTTTTATCTTAGAAATTGTAAATTGAAAATAAATTTCCATCTCCGACTACCTTTATACACTTAAAATTAGCTTTATAATCAGTTCGTTTGCTTCTTAGTAAATGCAAACGAAATAAAGAGAATAAGGCGAGAGAAAGAATAAGTGGGAAAGAATTTTATTTTATTTTTGATATTTTGAGAACGAATGCTATTTATGAAGTAAGTTAGTAATGGCACACACACTTAAAAAGTTTTTTCAAATTTTTTTCTTTTAAATAAAATAACTTATCCCACCAGTAATATGTAGCAAATTAAATGAAGGATATTTGGATTGATATGATAAACTTACAAATGGCAAATGGACGTTAGATTTGTCATTTAAATAAATTTAAAAGTTTAACAATGATTTGAAAAGGCATGTATTTTTAAAGAGTAAACTATTAAATTGCGTTTGAGTATCTGAAATTTAAATTGCTTCTAAGCTTCTCAAATGGAACTTAAAAGGCTTGAAAGAAAAGTCTTCCTAGCGAATTTGAAATGACTGAAAAATCAGTCATTCAATCGTTCATCTAATTATTCAGTCAGAGCACAATCCATGGAAAATTAGTTTGGTGAAGTCAACCTTTTCCAAATCATCAATGCTTTATTCTCTTAAGCTGAAAATGAAGTATAAATGTTGGATTGGTTGAGAACGAATTTCTTGGAAATCATGCCCAAATGCTGCTATCATTTGATCACTCATTCATTCTGTCTCATTAATAAACTTGTATTAATCATCTAATTAATGCTATATTTCGAACACAAAAGAAATTCGAACGAAGTGAAGAGAAGAAAATAACGGATCTAAATCAGTTATACAACTGATAACAAATTTCTCCAATGTATTTCTTTCGAGATATTTAAAAGTATTTTGTTTTTTAAGCAAATTTAGACCTCTAATAAATTTATCGATTGAAAATAAAACGAAATGTAATATAGGGCATAGAAAAATTAATTATTTTTGTTTTTCGTTTTTCTGTTTCACTTAAAGATCGTAAGAAATTAAAGAGAAAGATATTATTTAGTGAAAGGAAAAAACAAATATAAAAAATGTCTGCCAAGTGGCAAGAAGTTTGACAAGAGAGTGAAAGAACATGGAAATAATTTTTTTATCAAAATTTTCGCATAATATGCGAAGAACTGAATAAATAAATGAGTAAACGAGTAAGTAAAAGTTTTGTAAGCATTTGCAAATGTATATCAGAAGTTATTTTTGAAATTCTGCAATGATTGATATAAAAGAGTGTGATTTTTAAAATGCCCAAAATGTGCCCGAAAGCGAGATATATATATTTCATGCATTGATAAGTTTGTCGAATTTTATTTGCATTAGCAACTGATTAAGAAAACAAATAATTATAAATATTTTTAGGAAAAGAAGAGAGGAAAAAAGAGAAAGAAAAGGAAATTTTTAATCAATTCTCTCTTTTGAATGAAAAAATAATGAAATATAAGAGAAAACTTTCTCTCTTAGTTAAAAGGTAGAAAGGTGAAGAGAAGATGAGAAGAAAAAGGTTCGAAAATTGCTTCATTTCAACTTTCTCACTTTCATTCTTCCCTTTCTTTTATTCAAATTAGCCATAAGCATGCGAGGAACAAATGAATTCCAATACAACAATTCACAAATTTATCACACATTTAAACTGAAATAAAATTAATTTAAAGAAGCAAACTAAAATGTTTTCAATTAAGTTTAAAGTTTCAAATACTTTTGTAAAGAGGTAAAGCGAGAGAGACAGAGAGAGAAAAAGCATATTTTATTTGCTTTATTCTTTTCTTCAATTCATATCACGAAATTCTTTCCCGTCCATTTGATAACTGTACTGTTTTTCTTTTCGTCCGTCAAAAATTCCGCTTATCACACGTAAATCTGAGATCGCAGTTTTCGTCGTATATTTCAAACAACGTGAAGTGAAGAAGAAAGGGAAAGTTTCAACATTGTTGAACACTCAATGATCGATCGTTTTCTCATTACACTTTGCTTTTAATAAAAATTTCAAACAACTTAAATATTTTAAATAATCAAATTATTTTGAAATATTTTAGTTTGAACAAGAAAATCATTACTGATTCAAAACAATATCAGCAATGAATTTGATGAGCGTTGTATTACCCTATTGCGATATCAGAGAATATTTGTTTTATCCGTCTGCTTATCAACTAATTTAGAGGCAATTAATTCAATCGAAGATTTTATTTTTCTAACTTTAGCTTACGAATCAGAATTAATACCGTGGGAATGTATGAAAGTAACAAATTATTGTTTTTACTAAGAGAGCTATTTGTGATATTTCAAAGAATATGAGAATATAAATACAATAATTCTTATTTTTTATGAAATAATGAAAATAGAAAAAATTTAATACAATTAGAGAAGAATGAGTGAAGGCTGCTTAATTCGACTGAAAACATTTCTCAATTCATTTTTTGCATCATTTGAATTAAACTTTGTTACATTTCAAATTATATAAAATGCAATTCAAATGAGATTAAAAATTATTTCTCTTTTTCCTAAACTTAAAATTTTATGTACAATTAAATTTTTAAATGGAATGAAAAAGTTTGATAAAATAAAGAAAGTTAAATGGAATCTCGAAATCTTGTTAAAGTTTGCTGCAAAATTTTTCACTTGAAATTGTTTTAAAATATCTCTAAAGAATAACTTGCAAGAAAATAGCAGCTTTCTAGCTTCAATGTTTGAGTTACTTTTTTTGGCATTTATTTCATTTTAACTCAGTGAATTTTTTATTGGCTAATATTCCCACAGGAAATTAATTGAAGTAACTCATTTACTGCCATTAATTTATTGAATCGATTCGTCTTATGTCATTCATTCCTTAGCTTTCTTATCTTTTACTTTTCTGAATTGCGAGTAAGTAGTTCACTATCAAATTTATCATTTAACATGTGACAATGATGATAAATGATAAATGATAAGCTTTCCAAATTTAGCAGCTTATTGCCCCATGACAATGAGTGTTAGGTTATTATATTGTGAATTTAATTTTTGTCATGAAATTAGCACGAGATGATGATACTGAATAATGGCTGACATGTTTGAAATTATATTATTTATTACATGTTCAACACAAAGCATCAACAATAAATAGCGTCCATCAGAACATGATTTTACTCTTTATTATCATTTGATAAATAAGAAAAGCAATGTAAATTAAATTATTTAATTAAATTATAATAAATTAAATTATGTTGTGTATCAGGTAATAAAAAGAAATCAGCGACAATAAATAAAGGCTGTCAATGTAAAAGCTTAATGTTTATCATTTGATTAGTTCAAAGTTTTGATAGTATCATTTGTTGTCAGGTCACAACAGGACTGAATAGCGGCTGTCATGAATAAAATTTATCACTTGAATTTGTTGCTAGCGAATGATTGACTATCATTCTTTGAAATTCATTCATTTTCTATTTCTTTGCAAGATAGTTTAACTCAGACGATGAAATATTACATGGATTCAGAATGAAAAGCTAATATACAAGTTTTGTTCACTGTCTATGCTTCTTTTAGCTTATGGATTTCGCAAGGCTATTTTTTGAATTAAATGTTCGATATTTCATTGATATATATTTGATCCAATGGAAGTTTAAGTAAAATATCCTAAAGCTAACAGCCTTCTCAAAGTTCACAGCTTAAAGCTTGTCCTTGTTAGTGAAATATCAATGAAAGAAAAAATAAAATTTAATTGATTTTTGATTAAATGGTTGATAAAAAAAAAATAGGGATCAATATTATCAAAAGCTTAGTTCATTTGTCTCTCTTGCATATCATTTACCTTACTTTACCTGTTTTCTTTAAATTAATAAATTAAAATTTTTCGTCCAAAGCGAAAAGAATATGATAAGATGTGATAACAATTGTTAATTTTCAAGTGATGTCATACTATGAGCCAGTATTTTCATCTATATTCTCACATTTGAAGAATTCACAAATGATTTTTAATTACTTGGCCCAAGAATTTTTTTTAAACCTCAGTAATTTGTGGCAAATTTTCTTACTTTCTCAATTTATATAAATTGAGAAAGTTTTTTGAAGTAGATTATTATTACTGTAAAGCCAAATGATAAAGTCAAAATATGAAAAATTTTTGTTACATAAATCCTAAAGACAAGGAAATTAGATTTTAGAGATTTGAGCTAAATTGAATTGTCGAATGTTAACGAAGTTTAACGAAAGGAATATACTGATTAGAATTTAATTATCAAAATTTCAGTCCCAAATTTACTATTTATTGTAAAATAATCGAAGCTTACAAAAATTATAGCAAAATGATAGGTAAAACAAAGAGTAAATTAGGCAGCAATATAATTTGAAGGTTTGCTTTTCTTTTGAATAAGATCTGATTCCACTGAGTGAGTTAAAACACTTCTAATGATGGAACAATGAAATTGATAAAATGGCGATTCCTGGTCACTATTTGACTCCTGACCTTTCATGTAAGTTAAAGAATTGATATTGCATACTTTTTTCAAGAAGAAATTTTGCATTTAATGGAAAGATAGGGCAATACTTTATTCAGTGTGTTTAATTGCAACTCTTCGATGCAAATTTTTATCGCATGGCCGGTTGTTCTTTTCCTTAATCACTGATATGGAAACATCTGAGGGATTTCATGATTTCAGCTATCATTTTATTCTATTATTGATTATTCTTCGCTGCTTCTTGCTAATATCTTAATGCTAATTAATAATATAATTATGGAAAGTCTATTATTCAGCTTAACTTAGCTTGTAATTACGTAAATTGGAGAGTTTAGGAATAAAAGTTTATGAATTGAAAAAATGTCAATCAAACAGTGTTGCAGTGACTGGAATATAAAATAAAAACTACCTTTTCTTCTTTTTTTCTCTTTATCCTCCAAAAAATACATTTACTCTCTTCGAGATACAATAAAACTATTTTTCATTTTATAGTCTAATTTTCAGAAGCGAAAAATTTTATATTAAATAATTTTAAACTTCGCAGTTGTCAATACAAATGATAAGATTTAAAATTTTTTTTTTCAAAATTGAAATTACGCGAAATAATAAAGTTATTATTCATTTTTTGCAGCTATCAAAATGGAATTTGACGATGTTTTGTAGGGAAAATTATGCAAAAAACATGGCTGTCAAGTGATAAGAAATTATTATTGATAAATGTTGCTATGACATCCTTATCACTCGGGATATCTGATGGATTGCAGCAATGGATCAGTGGTGATTATAACTCTGATCAAAATAAACCATTTAATATTGCAAGAACGAGTTCGTTAATTTGTTGTTATTCATTTGACTAAATAACATTTCCTTTCTTTTCTCCAACTTTTCAATTTTTGCGAATAATTTTGAGCAATAATAAAATGATAAGACTGATAAAGATATGATAAAGTATATTAGAAACACACAACATAATTAGTATAATCGTAAAAACGTGAAAATATTGAGGCTAACTTATATGACTTATTCATTCCAATGCAATTCATAAGGCTAAAGAAGATGAAAATATAACTAATTCGAGTTATTTCATACTTTCACAATTATTATTTGCTAAGGGCGGTTTGCAACGATGGGCCTAGTGGTTGGCCCAATGTGTCATTTTTGGTACAGTTGGATGGAAAGGACTGTAATTCGCGGGACTAAAACAGCTGTTGTGAGTAAAAGAATTGCGTACGATATTGCTGTTTCACCCATTTTTGGATCGGTATTCATATCCGGTAATCATTACAGTATTTTATGTAAATGAAATGAATCATAATTTGAAATTTATGGAAATATTTGAAAGAATTCTTGATAGAAATAGAAAGAAATGAATTTTAATTGTCATTATTTCAAATTTTCCAATAATACAATGCGACCTTTTTGACCTCATAAACAATTGTAATCAACAAAAACTGAAACTGAATTGATCAGACTGAATCACTTTCTTCTCTTATTCTTCATAATATTATCAAAAGGAAATATTATAACTATAATTAGTAGAAATAGGGTAAAAGGTCAATATTTCGCACCTTTGCCTTATCTGCGATCGAATCTTCAACTTACAGGGCTTGCACTATTAGAAGGTCATTCGATTCTCGACGCTATCACTGAATATCGACGCAAATTCATTCGAGTATTTTTGGTTTGTTTTTTTCTTCTTCAGATTTTCATCGTTTAATAAAAGTTATTGCATATACTTGAAGAGAAGAGAAAAAGATTGAGAGTAAAAGTATACAAAAAGTTCGTTCTTTAGTTGAATTAGAAATATTCTCTGCTTTAATTAATATTTGCTACTTTTTAATAGTTTGGACACTAATAATTATGAATAAATTATAAGTAATCAAATTGCTAAATTATTTTATTATTAATTATTAAGCATCTATAATTCAGTATATTATATTGTAAATATCCATTAATAATCATTAAGTATTGAATTCTATTAACTGATGAGAAAAACGATTTATGATAATTTACTTTTATTTTCGAAACAGTTTTATTTTCGTACTTTCTCGTCTTGCAATAAAATTTGGCTTAATTGATTTCATTTCAGTTAGACATTTGTGTTTGGCCGCCCACGCAGTTAATCAATTTTTGGTTTTTGCCATTGAAATTTCGAGTAATTTATGTGAATTGCATACAATTATTCTACAATTGTTGCTTGTCATACATAAAGTATAACGGAACGAACGGTGCAAAAAGTGTTACTTCAACCTGAAACTTTTTGATTCTCTTTTTTGACACTGATAAATTACTAATAAATACTAATTTTATATACTTTTATCACTTATTATTATCGCTCGATATGATAATAATTTTAAGTTTCTGTTTGCAATTTAACCTTTCCATGTGAAAAACCAAATGACAATGAAAAATATCTTTGAGAAGTTAGATGGAAGAATGAATCTTTCCTTAAGTTTGAAAAGAAAGTTTCTATTTCATTTAATAATCATTGAATACAGCTAATCTTTAAATTACTTTTTTACAAATCGATCGTTTTAACAGTGTGTTATGAATAATTTTTGTCGAAAATTTGTTCTTTCTCATTAATTTTATTGCTTTTGCTGGAGTTGATTTATGCTAATTATATTAAAATAAATACTACTGATATCAAAATATAAGCGATAAGTGATAACTGATGGAAAGTAACAAAGTAATTGATTAAATCAGTCCATGATTTTAATATCAATCAACCAAAATTAGCTTTCCTTAGGTTCATTATGAGATAAATTTGCTTGGCTCAATTCCATTCCATTCTCCATTTAATGATTTAATGAATCGGTAGGCTTCCATAAGTTTATGATGTAAAAACTGTATTCAATTAATAAGATGTATATATGTATTTGGTTAATTATCATGAAATGTAATAATCAAGTCCAAATCGATTTGGTTTATGCGAAACTGAAAAGAGTAAACCTTTACAGATAATATAATCCACGAATCTCTGCTTTATCTAGGATGATCATAATGATTCCTTCAATGAAATAGAAATAAATATCAAATTTCCGTGGCCAAATCTTCTTACTAATTATGATCGTTTTACTAACCAATTTTGCGAGCAGAGAGTAATTTTATCATACATTACTCTTACTTTCATTTTTCTTAATTTAAAGTAATTAATTCCTCACTTTTTATCACATGTGCTTACTTGTAAGATTTTATTAATGCTAACTGCATTATCTTTAATATTGTTCTCGTTATCACTAAGTCTATGTTTCATTGTTTTCGTTATAATTAGCTTTGCAAAATTTCAAACAATTATTTTCAGCTATTTTAAATGTTTATGCTATTGTCAAATAAAGCATGAGAATACAAAGTGGTCATTGCTTTACTAATATGCAAATGAAAATCATAAACATAAACATAAACATCAATGTAGCATACTGTTCTCATCTAACAAAACTTAAATGTAATACATTGATCAGCGTGACATAGTTAAATTTTCATTCACTTGTGTTACCCTGATGGGAAAATATTTGCAATTTTCTATTTTACTAAAAGTTCAGTTTTCGTATAATGCAAGAAAAATTTTAATACAATGCTTCCCCTCTTGTAAAGTAAGATGGAAGATTTTAGAAAGTAAGTAATAGAAAATCTCAGGTGGCTTTTCATTTCAGAAGCCGAGTTTAAGTAAATATCGATTCATTCATGATAAAAATATTATTTTTTGTATTTATTGATAAAATTTATTATCTCATCGATTAATGCATGCTTTTTGGCAATGAGATTCGAAGCCATTAAAGCAATTTTACAAATTTGATTGATTCGAATATATCAAAAGGGTTATAGCTGATAAAAACTGACACAATCAGTGACATTTTATGCTTCCATGTGTACATAATTCCTGTCAGTATACCTAACATTTATGTTTTACAGGTATTTTACAGGTGCAAATAATAACGATAATTACTATTACCACATCCGGCAATTATCGATCATTAAATATCATTTGTGATATGTTGCTGTCCAACATAACAACTTCATCGTATATTGCCAGTTTTTGGCATTTTCTCAAATGAACTGTTTTTAATAAAACCTCTCATTAATGCCAGGCGGAACCAAAGTTTTCATTCACTTATTAGCCTGCTAATATGGCCAGAAGAAACTTTTCAACATAACTTGTTTTTAAATCTAACTTTCATGCGATAATGTATAGTTCGCATAATTTTCGGAATAATTAGTTCCAAAATTGACAGATTCTGACAGATTTTTTCGTTTTATGAGAATTTTTTTTTGAAACTTAGAAAATCAAATTTTGCTTTCATTTCATTTAATTTCATTTTACAGAATAAATTTTTGCACTTTTAAATATCTGTGTAGAAAATTAAGCATTCATTTTCCCTACGCATTTTACTCCAAATAAATTCATTACATTCGAACCAAACATATTTGAAAATTTTTGATTGTGAAAAGTTTTTAAAAACTTTTGTAAATATTGATTATAATATATTCAATGAAGATTTTGCATTTTTTCGCCTTTTTTATTTATAGTATTATTCATATTAATCATTCGTAAACTTAAATGATATTTTTGATAGAAATGAACGATAAATCGATTTTTCTTATATCGGACGTTATATTTTATACATCCGAACATATCGATAATCAGTGAGTTTTCCTTTATTTAGTTTGTCAAATCAATCAATAGGATACAAAAATTTGAAAATTTGCAAGTTTCAGAACGTTGGAATTTAATTATCGAAGAAAGCCTAGTTTTCTGGTTAGTCTAGTCTTGTTATTATTCTATCTTACTTCAATATTGCTAAATATCTATTTGTTATGTTTGAACATCAAATGTGTGGACCATCGCAGATACAAAAGGTATGAAAGATATTGTTGTGGATAATATCAAACTATGAAATCAAATTTTAATGAGTGGAAAAACTTGGCCAATAATGTTTTTACATTTAATTCATTAATATATATTCATTTTTACACATTCACTTAATTAATTCTTAGATAATTTCTAATAGTAATGGAAATGCTATTTACCAACGAATATAAATATGAATTCTGTTTTAAATTGATAATTTCTTAAATTTAATTCTTTTTTTAAAAAATTAATGCAGGTTACCGTTATTGATTATCAATTATGTTATCACCAATATTATCCTTGCAATCGGTTTTCTGTCTCATACATTAATCATTGATATTTATTATCATTCAGAAATTATTGCTGATGACCTGATACATGCCGTTATTTTTAAGGTTTTTTTTTAGCTTTTTTGGTTTTAATTTTTGATTTTAAATAGAGCTAATTTAAATTTACAATCGTTGTATCATACTAATAAATTTCAATACTTTTTTATGAAAACATAAATGTTTGAGACGAAATGAATGCGGTAAGTTGCAGTAAATTCATTTATCATATCATTATCATTTAATATCTTCTTTGATTTTGCATTTCGAATAATCTTCTTTGCATTAATTACTATGTAATAATTCCAAACAATTAAGCAACCAACTGCAGCAAAGTCACTGATTTTTAAATAATTTTACGTATGCAAATTATTAGCCAATTATTTAGGAATTATTCAAGTATCAAATAATTCAGAATTTCGGTAATATCCAGGTATTATTCCTACTTTACCTCACAGCCGACTTGTACTTTTCGTTATTTATTGAATATAATCCTAATCACCATTCACTTATTCTTGCTATAATATTTTTATCATTACCTTATATCATTTCTATACTATTTATTGATATCCGATTTCTCCAGTTATTAATAACTGCTACTTCTGCTATTGTTATTTAGTAGGTTTCACTTTTCTTTCTCATTCTTTAAAATTGATTTTATAATTTCAAATGACTATCATTCAGTAAACATTTCTTATTCACTAAAAAAAAGATTTTACTGTAAATAAGATATTGAAATTATCATGGATTTTAACTACTTATTTAAGACAATATTTCCGTTTTTTGCATTTTCAGCTTATTAATTCTCATACTGATACCATCGTTATCTTTTCTGCTAACTCTATGTGTCGCAATACGGCGATATCAAATTAAATCACCATACTGGATGCGCAATCAATCACTAACCACTGCATTACTGGTAATTACTCTTTTGGAAGTTTGCGAAAAATGGGGATTAGCTGTGGAACTTCTCGAAGCAAACTTTCATATCACCATTGTTATTGATAGTGTTGATAATGATTATCATTTGCGAGCTTTTCTAATGAATTGGTATAAGGTATGATGGAATATTTGTGATTAATTTTGCAAAAAAGTTTGATAAAGTTCTAATTTATAACGATATGTATATAAACATAAAATATCATCGATTAGATTTTAAGTTAATGGTATTGTATATATTCTTATTTACTTTTTATTATTTCTCTTTTATCATAAAACGCATGAATTCAGAGATGGAAATATTTTTAAAAATTTGACAAGCTAAAGGAGAAAAATTTATGATTGCAGATAGCACATGGATTAGCTTTACTGATGCCTTTCTTATCTGCCTCAATTCTCGTTTTGATTGTGAGAAGTTATCGGCGACAAGCTTACGAACATTTCCGGCAGTTTTGGCGATGGATTCGATGTAAAGAAGCAAGCGATGAAATTAATTACAATATCGAAACAATGCAATCGATTATCACCGGACAAACGCGACAACTTAATAATTTCTCAACGAACATTGAGATATTTTAGCGACCCTCGACTTCTTCCAGTTACCATTCCGGTTTTATTTCGGAACTTTTCCCTTTTTTCATTCCGTATTATGAAGACAAAAAAGCTTGATTTCTTCTTCTTGTATGATTACCATTGTTAATTTTGAGAATTATTGATTGGTTGTATGTTAAGCCAAAATATTATATCTTGTATTTGATAGCTCAAGCGATGCTAATAAAACTTTTACTGTAATCTTTGAAGTTGACAATATTTATCGACAGCCACCAGACTATCATCCTAACAAATACAATTAATAATTAAGAAATTGATTATCGGCTATTTTATCAGCAGAAATAAACAAGCAGATTTCCATGGAAAAATAGTCAAGAGTGCTTCTTCAATTGTATCTCTCATGTTATCACTGATAGTGTTAAGGCTGTTCAGGTGAGATGATGAATTGGCAAATGACATTGAAGATATTCATGTTGGGCAGGTAAATGATCGAATTCGCTGATCACGTTGACATCATCCTTCTCACTATGCAACATCTGATAATGAGGTGAGAGATATTCAGGGTTAGTGAATGATCGATTGCACGCACGTACTGATACGGTCCTCCTCGCTAAGGTAAAATTTGAGAAAGTTGCGTCTAGTGAGGGAACCCAAGGTTATACTGAGATTACCGTCCAATGATATCATAACTGGAGATACGTGAGATAAATGTCACAGAGATATGATCGTTTGTGATAGGAATTGATAGATTTTATTTGAATTGCCAAAAAAGAAATTAAAAATTGAACTGATTGCTCAAACTGATTTTATAGTACATTTGATTTGAATTGTTTCTAATTCTGTAATTAGTTGCGAAGAAGTAAAGCTTGACTGCTCCCTGCTAATTATTCCTTTTGTTCTTTTTGAATTATTCGTTTATTTATTTGCTCAGTTATTGAATTACTTTTGGTGCTTAGAATTGCCGAAAATGGAATTATTGTTCCATTAGCGAATTATTCATACTATTTAATTACTTACTGTAATTTAATCACCTGAAAAATCAAATATACAGGAAGAGGTTCATCATATTTAGCCGAATCATTTCTTCTTGGATAAGCCTGAAAATTCATTTAAATTCGATTATTTTATTTTAGAACAACAATTGATGCTTTGATGTATTTGATTTCCTCTTTTTGATTGTTTAAATAATTGATTTAATTGCAAACAATATCCTTTTGAAATTATTATTGGTTTTTTTTTTGAACAATCGAAACGATCTTTAATACTGATTATCAATTTGAATAGAAATTCCTTTAAATTTGGCTTAAGGGAATAAATTTCATTTTGATTAGACAGATCGGATCATCTTTATGGGAATACTTTGTGGCCAAATAGTAACTGAGGTTAGAATCTGATAAAAATAAAGGATGGAATTTGCAGTATAAATAGCTTTTGTGGTCAATTGAATGAAAAATTTATGAAAACATTTCGAGAGATGGATTGTATAAAGTAACAGAGAAACAAAGAAACAAGCAGTGAATTAATTCTAAAAGAAGAAAAGTTCGTTTTTATATGTGAAATGTTATATACAAAGTTGAAAGTCAAAATTTGGTCTTTTTCATTTATGCTTATTTCTATCCATTCATTTCAATATGGAATTGTTGCTATTGTAATCCGTACCGTTATAAACTTTGTGCGAAATTAAAAGTCACTTTCTCAACAGATAAACAAAACTTCTTGACTTTTAAAATACTATTTTGTCTTTCATTTTATGGATTCCAAAATCTCAAATTTACTGTTTAATCATAAGGATCATATCTGGAATAGATTCATTTTGCTGTAATACTTTTGAATAATACTTTTTGAAGGAAGAAAAATCATTTTTTTATATTATAATTAACATTGTCTTCTAATTTTTCTCCCTCCCTCCTATAATTTAAATGCCATCAATATTTTACATTTTTGATTTCAAAATGCAATCATCGCGATGTTAATGTATCAAATGTTTTAAAAGATATTTAAGCTCTCTGCTCATTCCAAAGATTATTTTCATTGATGTAAATTCGATTTAATTTCAAAGTTAACTAATTAACGATTTTTACATTGCACCATTTACCTTCATCATTTTGCCTATGTTGAATGTATTTATATATCAACAACAGCAACAGCGTTACGAGTCATGAGTACCGCTTCTAATGTTCGCCACAACCATTTTTTTCTTTAGTTGAGAAGATTGTGGTTTTTTTGGCGCATAAATCTTTTGATGCGATTGTTTTATTTTATCCTCCGTTTCTTTTCTAAAAAGAAATTTCTGAACGAGAATTACAAGCGCGAAGGAGAGCTTCAAAGAAATTTTTCGAAATGAGTAAAAACATAATCATGTGCAATTCAAGTATTGATGGTAGTGCTTCAATGTTAAAAAAAGTAAATGAAGTGAAATCTGATTAAATGCCTTCATTATCATCCTCATCAAGATCTATCGATCTACTATCAAATTCAAACATTGGCTTGGAGCGTCATTCTTATAGTATAATTCTTCGATTTCACGTTCAATTTTTTCATCATCAACCACTGCCTACAACGGAAGTTACTATTAGATAGTTCAGTTCTTTATTTAACTTGTAACATTTTGACAAATATATGAAATATTCACATTACATGAGTTAAACAAGTAGAATGAGATTAAATCGCACAAATTTTTGACAAGCAGACTAAAATTTAATAATATCTGTTTATCAAGCAAGCACAAGTCGGATTAATATAAATGCCCAATGTTATTAAATATATAATTAATCCATTTTTCATGAAAAAGAGAAAAATAAAGATATAAAGTTTTAAAAAGATCGCACATATATTGAAGAAGTAATTTTGATGCTAATGATTTTTCTAATAATTTACTCAATATTAACAGAAAAATTAAAAAATCGATATGAGTAATTTAAATTCTGAAAATTTTCAAATTTACTGGTGCTGTAAACTTCTGTCCATGTCTTTCCTTGTAAATGTAACACTGTATCGGTTATTTTGTTGTCTTTATATGCTACAAGATGGGAATTCTTTTATAATTATTGAAAATAGTTGATATTCTTTTATTCCATGTAGCAACAAAGCGCAGAACTCCAGCGAATATAAGTGGGAAAGAATTTCAAAAGTTGAGAAAATTCCAATTACTACAAAATTTAAAGTTTGATTTTTTGTTAGTTAAATGTAATTTCGATTATCAAATTATCGAATATATTGAACTTCTGCTTACCTTAAAAACATAGAGGGAAAAAAATAAAGCCAATCTCGAACCTGAATTTTAACTTGTCCAACTTCGGCACTCTTCACAAATGGCATCCGAGGATCGTACCCACTTGGTGCTACGATATATTCTACGATCAGAAAAGTTTTTCCGAGCTTGCCTGACTAATATATATATTTTTTACATTCAAGAGAGAGATTGCAGAAAGAAGTAATCAAGATATCTGCTCTAAAATAGTAAAAATAACATCACCCTTAGCAACAAAGAAGAAATCAGAAGTTTTCAGAACGGGAATTCCAAACTATAATTAGAATTAAGAGTCATTCAGAACTCAAAATCAAATTCGGAGGCATTCAGAAATTACAGTCGAAATTTCGGAATCTTGACTTAAAAACTCAGAAATTCTAGGATTATTTAAAATTCATAACGAACAGTGCTTAAAAATTTTATAAAATACGCAAATTTACTTTAATGCTTCATACCCGACGTTCCAGAACAATCTGCTTTTTTTGTCTCGGTCGCAGGAATCCTACTGGTGGATGGACCTGATCTGATAAACACTGTTAGCATTTGCTATTGATAATGACAATCTTATTTTGCTATTAATTACAGTTACTCGCTGCATTTTTTTTCGCTAAACTTAATGTTTGTTTATATTCAGTTGAAAATAATTCCGCAAATTTTTCTCCAAAAAATGAAACGAAATAAAAATGATAAGCAGAGAAATTTGGAGAAATATTTTCCACATATACATAGTTATACTTTAGTTATTGACTGATTCAAAATTGTTTCAACTTTTTTCAATTGACTTAAATTACTCGATACAATTCGAAATATTTTTTTTTCAGCTTAATTTTGAAGCAAAGACGAGAGGTGCCAACACATTCCAACGTATGAGTGGCAAATCCACCACTGCAAGGCCCCTGGAATTTCATATTCCATCAAATATCATATTCTATTTATCTTATCGATGAACGATTCACTGGAATCAAAAAGTGTTACTTAACAAAGAGAGTGAAATAGACGGCTAAAAATAGTAGTCATTGTCGAGAATTTTCTCTAAACTAGATTTCAGTTCTAACTGTTTATTTCCAATCTTTATATTTTATGAACATTAGGGCAACATGAGAAACTTAAGGTAGATTTTCTTGTGTCTCTTTTTCGCGCTATCTGATTCAAGACATTCATGTCAGTGTTGTAATATTTCCGATGGATTGTCATGTATATGATCTGCATACTTCACAGTTTTGTCCCTATCTTTGCTTAGTGATAAGGACAGGACGTTACAATCATGGCTCTTTTGTTATGCCATATTCTCATCCATATCTTATTGTATCTACTGATAGATCAGATCTCCTTATCTTAAAAAGCTCCTCCTCTTAGTCCAGCGGGAAAGACTGTGGGTTTTTAGCACTGTTGGGTTTTGCGGTGTTGTTGGGTGTTGCGGTGCTCTTGTTCTCCAGGGTTGTTCATTGCTGTATAAACTGCCCGCTCGGTATTTCAACAAGTCATTTCAACGCTCAAACCAGGAGATTCAGTCTAATCCAAACCTCAAGCAAGTCTTGTTTGTCAGTGATTCCCGAAAGCAAAAAAAGTCACGACAATCATATAATGGAAATTATGCTAAGATAGGACTCCCAATTATTAGAGAATCTGTGATGTTTTCAAATTATGTTGGATATGTTTATAAAGTATTCTCAATTAGTTACTGACATTTTTAATTAAAGAGAAAAGAGCAAAAGATAAAAAAGGAAATTCTCAAAATAATAAAAAAACAATTCGCTTCCAATAGTACAAAAAATCATTAATGGCATTCGAATGATGTATGATATGATGAAGAAATTCGATAATAAGGAAAGGAATTCAGATGAAAAATGAACTTGCGTAAGTGCTGGAGAAACGATAACATACGACATATTCGGCAGGCTGAATTCAGTGAAAAGCAACCGTACGTGATTTGCGTGGTGTGTGGGACTAAGACAGAACTGATTCATTACAGTAATTAATCGAAATAAATACAAACATTTCTAACTCTTTGTTTTTATTCCTTTTCCCTTTCTTTTCGATTTTTTCTTACTTTTTGCAAGTCATAAAATCATATAATTCCAATTAAATTGATTGTACCGTTTTGGCATACAAACAATCATTGGATAAGCTGGAGAAATTATTTGTAGCTGGAATATTAACTTATCGTTAACTCGTACCATACAACCTGTCCTGTATCTTCATAGCATCGGTTCCATGCGGTGCGTGCGTGGTGCACCATTATGAGACATAACGACCTGATATCACGCAGACAGTGTAGTAACATAGACGCAGAGATGCACACACATATCGAGACATACATGGACAGGCAGACAGAGATGTATATGTCGGTGTCTATGGTAGTGCGTTGCTGTGATAGATAATCTTGGACCACCGGAAGGGAGGGGAAGTGTGTATAGACATATCAATCGATTGGTACCCTGATGATAGATGAGGGGAAGAGAAGGTGACGGTAGCTGAGGTAGTAGAGAGAACTGGTACAGATAGACAGATGGTTGGTCGAACAGAGAGGCACCTCACATTACTACCACTGACGGGAAGAGACATACATCTCTTGCTATTGCACCCCTTGTCCATACTCTCACTCACACTACTGCCAACACCACCAGCACCAGCACCATCACTGCCACCACCTCTACTACCGCCAATACCGCCACTATTACCACTACCACTGCTGTTACTATTATTGCTGCTATTATTTCTATTGTTGTTGCTTACTAACTCGAATTTCGTTTATAGTTAATTCGGTTTCGATTTCCGGTGACAATTTCATTCATAGGATATGGAGTTTTACTTTTAAGCATGAAGTGGGATCTGTTCATGTTTAAATTGATTAGATAGAGAAAGATGAAATGATATCGAAATGAGCAAATATATTCAAATTACTGGTGTAAAAGATAGGAATAAGATGTAGATGATGTAGCGTGCTTGTTGATTTAGAACATTTAATTAGTTCCGAGGTTTCGAGATATTTTAGATTGCATGATGTGTGTTCGCGTTATATGTTTATACATTCTTCTTCCTTATTCAAGAAAATTCTCCAACATTTCATAATTACCCACCGGTAATTTCTCCGCGAAAATTCTTTTTTGAAATCCATAATTTGGTAAGTATGAAACAAATAAAAGAAAGAAAAATTTGCAGATGAATAAGTCTAGACGATATCTGCCAAATAACGCATCAAGAATGTTATGCTTTTAATTGATATCTGCAAGCACTAGATTACGTTTATTTAAATATGAAGCAAAATTCCCATATAGAAGAAAAGATATATTTGTAGGGTGAATTCTATTTATAGTCGAAGGAGAAAAATTGTACCTGTTGGATAAGAGCCCAAAAATGTCACTTATTGGCGGAGGAACCAGTGATGTCTCAGGTCAATCTATATCTGTTAAATTATTCACATTTTCTTAATATTTCCCGAAATTTCAAGTATTCTTTTTAGTATTTTATTAATTCACTGTTGTATTCATTTACAACTCTTTGCTAACGATTTTTGACCTCGTAAATCATTTGTAATAATCAGTCATAATTTTCAGTTTTTGAAAAATCCATTCATTGTTAATAGTTAATGCTAATAATTTCTTATTGCAATGAAAGTACGACCGTTTTCCCTTTTTTATGTATTTTTAAAAGCAATCATACTATGATAGGTAAATGTGCTATATGCTTTACATTTGCATATTTTTCTAAAATGACGTTCAAATTTAAGATGTTTTGTTGAAATCAAAAGCGTCGTCGCAAAAGGTAGCAGCAGTACGACAGCGTCGCATTAATCGTATGTTTTATTATCGTATTTTAGTTTTTATACTTAATTGGTAGTTTATTCCATCCAGTAAACCCATCAAAGTCGAATGCTAATTATGTTATGCATGAATTCATTCTATTTACATTTGAACTATGGAAAGAAAGGATAGTAATTCTGAATTATGACTCAATAAATTTTCTAATAAGAACTTTACATAAAATTTCATCTCCTCTTTGCTATCGGAAGTCATCGTAAATGTTTCAAAATATATGATGAACATTATTATCATAATTATTAAAAGTTATGCCGTCATTAATTGTAATTCAATCTCGTCAAAGAAATGTTTATTACTAGTGTCTGCGATAAAACCTTATTTTAATGGTCTTTAGATTTTATCAAATCTTACGAATGTTGCTCATTTTTCAGCTGCAATAAGTAAAGTATTTGGTGAAGTGTACAACTCACGTGGAAAATTAAATGATATGTACCGCCGGAAAGCTGTTAATTCACTACATATTACGGAAGCTGTACCGGAACACATCACTCAACTTGACTTCATATCACTGATTCCCAATGAACTTCGAGCAGATCAGCGGATCGTTATCGATTTGGTCAAACGTTTGTCAGAAGCAGCACGACATCGACAGCGGATTGCTCGGGCTAATTTCATATATCGCAATGAAGCACAGCGTTTATCAGAAATTTTCCGGTAATTTTTTTACAAAATAAGAAAATGAAAGAAATGAATTTTCTATTCAGTTTTTTCTGCATTTCTGTTCATTATCATTTTTCTCAATTCCTGTCAACATCATTTTTTAACATTCTAACCCCTGTTATATTCGAGATTTAGAACAATTACACACTGAATTCGAGCGGATTTAGTGAAGAGATTAACAATTTAAAATGAAAACATATGCAGCTGAGTGAGTGACAATCTAGTTTCGGTACAGGCTTAGGGTTATATGATTAGGGTTGTCTCAGAAAAATAATGCTGTTTTGTAACTTTACTGAATGTTTACATTCCAGTGAATGTGCTCATCGTGAAGATCAATGCATTCGACTTGCAAAGTTAATTAGTGATGTGCGTAGTGAACGTCAGTGGAAGGGTAGTATGCCAAGTGTGGAATGGTTTTTGCGACGCAAAAAGGGCGTTGTTTCGTCGAAAACTGAAAAAATGGGTTAATTTGCTTTGCTGTAATTCATTACTTTTTTGTAGAGATTCCTGCGTGCATGACATTAACTTTATAAGAATATTCTCAATGAATGAAATATCTCTTTGTAATTACCAGCATTTGTTTTGAAAAAAATGACGAGTGGAAATTAATGCGAAATAGATTAATTAATGGTTGCGGTGATATGAATAATTATTCACAGGCTGTTTGTAAGACTACTTTAGGTACATATTTCATGTGAGATGAATGTATATTTTCTTAATAATATGAAAACTTTAATGTGGAATTTTTTCCTTTTATTTATGATCTTTATTCATGCATAGATTTGTAGTCATTTTTGGAATTTCTAACTGTGGTGTTTTTTCATTTAAAACATCTCAAAACAGCATTGATACTATGAATAGGATATTTCTATATATGACTTTCTTTCATGCTCATTCATACTGATAGTTTCCAAAGCAAATACAGGTAGAACATAGTTTATTGTTAGTGGAGCATTTATAATAGCGATAAAATCGAAATATATGAAGAAGTAAGCGATTAATTCATCATCTCTTATTCCTTTATTCATATTTTCAACGAATACATCTTTTAAAAAATCGTATTGAATAGAAAGATTAGCAAAATTAATGAAAAGTATAGGAGAATATTCATACATATTATTAAGTGATCCCTTGATCACTTATACTGTATTTTTATTTCAGATCAACAGGCAGCTGGTCCAGCAGCTCCGAATAAACTTAAACGTTTGTTAGAAATTTCCAAAACTTCAAATGGTGCTGAGGAACGACTGAAAATACCAAAAAGTGTAAATTTTCCAATTTATTTCTCTGTATTCTTGTTCCTGCAAATATTTCTTCGTTAAATTTTTTTTTCGATGCTGACGTAATCATTGCATACACCAACAATTTTTCGCATTTAATCATATTGCCATATTCCTGCAAATATTTCTTCGTTAAATTTGCTGTGTTATTGTAATGCGTAAAAATTTACCGTGTAAGTCATCATTAATATTTAGAAATGTTAATACTTTAAGTCTTTGATTTTCTTTTAATTCAGGAATTCGAATTGCCTGATGAATCTAGCAGCTACACAGATTATTTGAAACAAGTTTTTCTGAATTCAACACCCGTGGATTTTTCACATAATGAAAAGCAAAACTTGGAAGCGAAAATTGAACCAGAAACGCCAGCAGATACACCTGCGATGGGAAGTCCAAATGGTGTCAGCACTACAATTATCAGCACCGAAGAATTGCATTTTCCAAGCAGCTCAAATTCGGAATCAGGTATGTTTCTACAAATTTTTTATATAGAATTATATGACCCCAAGTAGGAAAAACTCCTGCATGTATAGTGTCATGTTTTTCCAATCATTTGATCGTTTCTAGTCCTTTTATTTCATGCTTGATGATCCAGCCTTTATTTTATATATATATTTCAAAAGAAAACATTTATCTTCCATCCATCCTCACTTCAAACTGACCACTCTTAATGTATGGTACTAACGAAGGCTGGATTTTTCACATTTCCCCTGAATTTTGACATGCACTTTTTCAAGGTTACGAAGTTTCTTGGAAACGTTTTTTTATTTTTCTGATATTAATGTGGTTTTAATGCAGTTTTTACTATTGGTATATACGAAATCTACTATGGGATTTGTATGAGCGAATCAAGTTTGGGAAAAAAAGTTGTTTTTAAAAAAATTTAATGAAAATATTACAGGCTTACTGGCGACCGCGGTTACTTCGCAGACGTTACCAAATTCGTTAGATCGAAATGTCGCAATTGAAAAATTAGAAACATATTTCAGTCGTATCACTCCGGAGCAAGTACGGCAATATATGCTGCGATTACGGCAAGCTGCTAATCGACGTCTCGCAGAACAAGCGGTTGATTTGATCTCAACATTAAGCAGTGAGGAATGTGCGCAATTTTTAAGCGATATTGACAGCGAGAGTGCTGCTGGCTTTAATTAATTATCATTGATATTTCTTGCGTCATACTGGTCCGCCTAAGATTCGTTGTTCTGTATATAAGTTGAATTTCGGATCAAATCCAACATGCTTTTGTTGCTTCAACTATTACTTTGCGCTATTCTAATACAGTATGGATGCCTGAAAAGAATTTTCATGCTTTGAAGAAAGGTCGTTGATAATTCAACGCTTTATTCTTGTTAAAAACAATATTATAAAATCTTTTTAGTCAAATTAATGTGTTTTATGTCAAAGTATAGTTTATCTTTATTGATCATTATTCAGTTATTGCATCGTGTGGAATGCTGTATATATGAGAATAAATGTTTATGTCTATGAATTAAAATAGTTAGAAAATAATGCATTTCATGATAAGAATAATAGTAATAATAATGTAATTATTAGTCAAAGATGCTGAGCATTTCTCTTTTCCTGAAATATGAGTTTTGAAAAGTTCCATTTCAAGCAAAATTAAAATGTCATGAAGTGAATAAGTTTATAATGACTGAAATTTATCATTATTACCGGTGAAGTGCTTAGTTTTTCTTCCTACCTGTTTTTTTCTTTTTATGGGATTTTCTCTTTTATCCTTTTCTTTTCACTTCCAAAAGAAATGTGCAGGTTCTAATTTTTAGCATTTGATCTTTCTATATCATTTTTTCGGCAATGTCAAATCAGTTACAGATACGCATGGAGCTGTATGTATGTGTGATGTGCAGATGTTTTCATTTTTTCGATCAAGTATCCAGGAGCTAGTTGTGGTAATTTGATCTTTCAGTGATGGAGGATTAGGAGCATATTAGGCGGATTTTATGATTTTGCAAAGTTGGAAAACAAACGTAACGTAACGTAAGCTGCAAACTGTTCTTCTTTGCGTTTTTGAAAAGAACAATACCTTTCTCCTTTTTTTCTATTAAATTGATATAAAATTTCTTATCGGTTTATTCATTTGTTTATTTATTTTATCCTTCTCGTTCATTTGTTTCATTTATGTATAGATTAAGACATTTCTGAGTTCAATGTTTTGACCTCTTACTGATGATAATTGTCATTGCTATGTGTAACGTAAATCAGTTTGTCATTTTTGGTTTTGAAGTATTACTTAGTTTTCTAAGTGTTCATCTACAAGTTAAAATGTTGAAGGATAAATTTTTGGTAATGCTTTAGCTTACAGAATTTTAGCGAATTCTTTTTCATTAGACATATATTAAATTTCAATTTAATTACATGCCGTGAAAAGAAAGTTATTTTAGCTTTAAATAATGATCTCAAATCGATATCGAAAGCCAATTTATTTTTGGATAAATTGCGTATACTGTAATGATTTATAACTAATAGCCTAATTAATTTGAAATTGCATATACAATTTCATTCTTTTTTGAAATGAAAAATAAAATGAAGCGAATATAATTCATTTACTTGTAAACATTTTTACCAAATGATGAATTGAATGTTAATTTTCCATTCTAATGATAATACTTCTCACTAATGATCTTATTTTCTATTGAGCGCCATTTCATTTATTCTAGATTTAAAACATCTATCATATCGATAATAGAAGTGGGAAGGAAAACTACTTCAATTATAAAATTATATTTCAAAACTCTTTTCCTCCCCTTTTATTATTTCCTTTTTCCAACCTTTTTTCCGTTTTTATTTCCTTTGCAAGCTTATTTCACTTTTTAAACTCAGTTTTTTCATTCATTTGACTCTGATAAACAACTGATTTCTATGGACTCTTTAACTTTCAATTCGAAATGTGAAATCTTCCGATTGAACATTCAGTATGTTGAGAAGAGCGATAGATGATAGCAATGATATTAACATGAAGAATGCCTTTTCTTTCTCATCCTTAATTTTCCGTTACTTCATTGCTTCATTAATTTTCCTTTCAGGATAGCACTAGTAATGAAGAACCGAAATTTATGAATTTTATTTATAAAATCCATCTAAAATACCATTTGTATTCAAGTTTCTCTTGTCTATCGGTAGAATTTCTGGATTATCACTATTTCATTACTTACTTGCAAAATTTATTAAAATTTTCGTTTCAAGTGACAATTAGCATCTGTAATATAAAATTTAATTTCATTATTTATTTTCATGCTCTGGTTCTCAGGTCATTCATATTATGATTAAATGATAAGTGACAGTATCCGTTGGTATCAGTGCAAGAAGAAAGGACAAAATGTTAATTTATTAGTATACTTCTATACTTTCATGCATATAGCGAAGGCACATGGATATTTGAAACTTTGAATATTATACGTGCTATTTAGCACTGCAAATATACTTTGAAGCACAAAGATAATTGTAAACAATAAAAATGTTTATTACTTGAATTTTTTCATATTTTTCAATATACTTAGTCACATTAGTGATAATCATAAGAGGATAGAATGCTCCGAGTAAAAAATCATTAATATTGTGCAAATCGATTTGAGTACCATAATTATGGTTTCAATTTAATCAAATTATTGTATAATCATTTCAGTTATTCAACTGTCAAATAAGTAAGCTTTAATCGAATGATTGGTATCATCGTTCTTCACTTATTAGGAGTTCAATTTGATTAATTTGATTGTATCTTAGGTTGAATGTGCAAAGTATACAATTAATTTCAAGCAAAACTTAATTTGAAAAAATATTTAATTAGTGGACTTGAAATCTATTAACTGACTTGAATCATTTGGTTTGTTCGAAGGAAGAACGATACTGCTTATGATAAGCTTGTGGTTGAAGTCAGAATTACTCAATAAGCAATAAAAATCTTTTTAGGATTTTATTTCAAAATTTAATGTAATGAAGTAACATTAGTTTTATGCATGAAATTTCATCAAAAATAAAAATGAAATATAAGTGATGTGCAATATAACAAAAATTGAAGTTTGGAACAAAAAATAAATTTTTTAAATCTTTTTGGAATCTTTTAATAAAATTGAAAAAAACTTTTCCAAAGAAAAAGGAAAGATTCAAACAAAAAAATCGCAGTTAAAATTTGAATTATATTTGAAGATTTTATTGGATAATCAACATTTTCTCTTATTAAATGTGAAATTCATATAATATATGAAAAAAATGATATTTTAGCTGTAGGAATTGTTGAAACCAAGATGTACACCGGATTGATCGGTAACCGGAAATATGATACTGGACAGGTGAATAACTTCTGAATGTAGCGAATATTTCTCTGATAAATGAAAATTAAAGGTTTTCAAATTTTCTTTGACAAATGAAAGTTTTAAGCATTAATTGAAATGTCGAAGCAATGTATATTTTTCCATGGTTTAAAGGGAAATAAGAGATCTTATCTTTAACTGATATAGATTCCTTTTTCACTTCTCATTAGGGAAATGAGAAGAAATTGTTTTTCGTTTTGGAAATCCAAAAATTAAATTATGCATTTTCAAGGCTCCTCTTCTTGCGGAGGGAAATTTCTAGAAACTATCAATTAGTAATAAAAAATGTTAAAAATTATTATTGCTTTTTGTCTTACAAATCGAGTAATTTTATTTTGATTTAAACGAATTGAATTTCATTTATTTAATCAAATTTCAATATTTTTAAACACTTCCTTTAGTATTTTGGATTATCTTTGAAAGTGTTAATTTAATTAATGATTAAATTCAAAAGCCATTTATTTATAATTATTCACCTAATACAGGCAAATTTTGTGACTCGACTTATAAAACACAATAATCACAAATGAAATATTATTTGAACAGAATGCTAAGAGTCAATAAAGCTTTTGTGATTCATTCATTCTTTAACTATCATGCGGTTGATTAATCTGTATATCGAACATTTGCTTCTTCAATGATCTCATTTGCAAGCTAATTTAGTAAGCGAAGAATGCTTAACGATGCTTGAATGATATTTGGAATACTTCTCGTTTATTTCTTCGCTACTCTATGCTTTGCTAAGTCAAATAAGCTTTTTCCCTTCAATTTTAAGAAAATTTTTCTATTTTTTACTTTGTTTCTCTTCCCTTTCTCTCTTCCCATCTTTTACTTTTTCTGTTTTAATTACATTTAATGCTTAATAATCTTATCCAATAGAAATAAAAGCTCAAAAATCACAAATTATCATTATTATTAGTAATATAACAGTTAAGTTTATTCATCACTTATCACTAACCTTGATTATGCCCTCTCATCTCTCAAAATATTCCTGAAATATCTTTGATAATTATTCGAAAAATGACAATTACTTCTTCTAGAAATTACCTACCGCTCTGCAAGGAAAGATATCTTATTCGGTGTATAATCACAACAATTATAAGCACCTAGTAATAAATTACTTTTACTCACTGAATTAGTTACAATGCATTTTTTCCATTTTCACTTTTTTCTGATATAAACTATTATAAACTTTGATAACCTGATTTTAAACTGACTCTAAATTGTTGCTCTTATCGATATTATATATTTTCCTGAGTTACGGCTTTAAAATTGACTTTTTTTTGTATCATAGATATGTTTTTCTAATCAGTTTTTTTCCTAAAAAAATTAAGCTTTAGCATTTCTAAGAACGAACTAATAATGTTGAATGTAAATTATACATTAGCTATAAATATTGTGATAGCTTAAATTTAAGAAAACTATCATCAATACATTCTGATTTCTTATCAGTTACGTCTCTTTTGTTTTTCTTTTCTGGTCTTTCTGAGAAACGAATGAATTTGTTAAAATAGCATCAAATGACAAATACGTCTTTCATTTCTTTTAGTAACTGCGCTGCCATTATATTTTCATGATGGCTTATGTTTCATGGAAGAATTAATTAAGTTACATCATGATGTCATTGTGCCTCTCAAGTTAGCGAAATTGTGAAATCAATAGATAAAGAAAAATGATAACCGATATGATATGAGAACGGTACTAAGTATTTGTGTTTCATTTTTATCAGTTTTATATTATAAATATCAATTATCAGTATACCGATATATATATGTAGCAAAAGGAAAGTGATAAATACTTAGGAACAGAATTTCGATTGCATTATGTGATATTGCATAATATCGTTACCATGAAAAATTTTTGAAGTACTTAAAGAAAATCGTAGAGATTTATGAAGATATGAATATGTTGTGTGTTTATTTCTGTTTGTTTCGGATTTTAATAGAATTCAAAGTAAATTCATTTTCAGGATAAGTTAAAACAAATTATTGAAACAAAGCGAATATTAGATGGATTCAAGAAATCAATCCATTTGTACCAATACAACCATAAATGATGGTTCCTGTTACGGTTTACCAGTGTGTGGATATTGTTAAGATCTCAGTGTGACTGTTAAAACAAACAGTGACTATGAATTGTATAATATGGTATGATTTATTATAAAATCGATAATCCATGTGAATTATCATATTCATATGATTAGAAAATTTAAGGTAAAACTGATAAACTGATTAGCATAGTTTCCAGTTACAAATCGAATCATAAAAAGCTGACAGTTTTGATTTGTGACTAATATTAAAGGACTTACTTACAATGAATAAAAGTTTTTGGATCAGTGTGATTAGAATAAGTAGATGCATTGAAAAAATTATTCCTCATCTTTGATTGCTTCTTTTTTCAACTTTTTTTCCTACTTTATTTTTGTTGAAAATTAAGATTTTCAAAGTTTTTTGGAAAAATTATAATTTTGATATTAATAGTGGCGACAAAGTACAACTTAGGAATGGAAAGGAATTGATAAATATTTACTTCAGTTACATATACTTTTATCCTAACTTGTTTATAGGAAGGAAAATGCTCTCTGTTATACTTACATTCTGCACTTTTTTCCGTATATAACTTACAAAAAATTTTTATGGCAAAATCAAATGTAATTAGACGTACGCGTAGGAAAGTCACGTTGCATTGTTCCTTTCAATTACCTGAAAATCATTTTCATTTCTTTATTAATCTTCAGGTGATTATTAGGATATTGTTACCAATAATTATGCGGAATGGAATTTCGGCTTTTATTTATAGTCGGAAATCTATGCGCAGGTTCATTTTATCTCTCAATATCCGTTTTTCCGTTTACATATTTAAATTTTATTTATTGCAATAAACAAATTGGAAAATTACATGAGAATTGAGATTTCAGTAAATATAATGAATAAGATAAGAAGAAATTAGCACAAAATTTCCTTTTCATTTAAATGAATTTTCATTAATTTACAGTTCGATGAATGTTTATTTGTGTGCATTAGCAATATCTGATATGATTATCATACTTACTGCATTTTTTCTATTTTTCATCGAAACTTTACGCTGTAAATCATTGATACTATCAGAAATTTTTGCAATGCTTACACCGATAGTATTCCCGATCGCTCTTACTGCCCAATCTCTATCGGTGTTTTTGACTGTCACATCAACTGTGATTGCTTTTTATTGATTTATTCGAATCCTAATCGCAGACGACGATTTTGCAGTACACCAATTGCTGTTAAGGTTAGTATTGATTGATTATTATCAGTAAAGTAAGTGTAACATAATCTGTATAAAGTGGGAAGTATTGTAAAGTAGGATGGTTTAATTAAACTTTCCTCTTATTATTCTTACTTGCAGCACTTTAAGAATTCCTTCTGCCTCTGAGCAAACTATTAAAGATTAAGTGAAAACTGAAGAAAAGCTTTTTCATATGGTTGGAATGATTTCGATGTTAGCAGTGATTTACAATAGCCCACACATATTCGAAATAAATGTGATAACTTGTTGGAATATTGTTTGTGCAGAGAGGAGCGTTGATGTGTGTCCAAGCGATCCTCGACAAAGTCAGGTATCATGCCTTTTTCTCTCCTTCAGACTGATTAATATTAATTTCAATTTCATTAATACATATACTTCATTTAATTTATTAATTCCTCCCTCTAACTTATTCAACTTCTAACTTTTCAACATATACCTTAATTTGGGAGTCTTAATTTAACCGTGTTTTATTCAACTAGTTCTGTTATAGATATTTATTCAAAATTCTATTTGATTTTATTTTCTCACATTTTAATTCGATCTACTTTTCTATTATTCAATTTATGGATGTTCCTAACTAAAATATTGCATTATGGATCAATTAATAACTTAATTTATCTATTAAAGCTTCCTAATAAATTATATGATTAATAAAAAGCTTTATGCTAATTCCCAACAATTTGCGAATGCTTTGTTGCAAATGGATTTGGAAATTAAATTTTTATTTGAAGAAAGAATTAATTTGTAAATTTTGGAAAAGCGAGATAATAGTGAGAGAAGGAACATGGGTTCATTCTCTTTGTCACATTTTCTTGGCTAGAAAAGTTAATGAAGTTGAATAACTGAACGGTGAACGGTAAGGGAGAAGGAAATTGTAGTTGTATTTAACCATATACTATGCTTGGATGTATACGATTGTTATGGCCATTGGTCCGGTTTTGACACTTGCTGTGCTTAATTCTGCCATAATTATTACAATATGGAATACATTATCGGTTTCCGGAGGCTCAGATATTGTTACGCTTATTCTTGTTGTTTGCCTTTTTATTACATGTAATATTTTGGTAAGCTTTATTTAATATTCATCAAATTTATGCTATATTCAAAATCAGATATTAATTAGACTTCCGGAAATATTTGTAGAAATCATTAATAGCCAGGAAACATTTAGTTCAACTGATTTGTTGCTGCAAACAGACTACTGATTAGTAACTAATTATTGCTCGTTTGCTTTTTTTGTAATTTTGATATAAAGTTTTGGAAAGTTAACTTCCTAGCTTACTTGATTTACTGAATGATTAAAGATATGATAAGTGAACTGATCAATCGATATCATTATAAGAAGAAGGAATAACAGCAAATTATTTATTAGTAATTAATTTTTTTGTTTCTTTGAAAGAGAATGTTAGCATAAAATAGTTGAAATCTCAAATAACGAATAAATATTAATTTAATTTTCCTTTAAACAATCTTTTTTGAACTTTCAATTTACGAATAATTTCAGAAAAAGGAATTTTCTGCTTAATTTTCCTTTTTCCAGCCATTAACTGTGAATTTTTTGGAATTAATATTTGGTTATATAAATTTATATTTAATCGATTTATCAAATTTGATAGTTGTCCTCAATTCATCTTGCAATTTTCTTATTTATTATGCATTTGGAAATCGATTCCGAAAAACCGTAAAGGAATATACTGAAGTGATCTTTTACCGGGATCAACCAGAAAAATAATTTTGATGGTATAAAACGGAAAGCATAAATTGAATACGGTAAAACACTTTTTTAATTGTTCCTTTCGATTTTATTCTTCTCTAAAAAACCGGGTTTTTGTGAAATACTTTCGAGATCACAGCGTATTCTAAAAATAAAAAATTCCAAGCAAAGCTTCACTTGTTTCATGAAAAGTTCAAATTTCCTCAAATTTCACTTCATCAATAACTGAACAAATGACTTGATAAGGTCATAAGGTTATATAACTTTCTAATGAACAGAAATTTAACGAGTAGATGTGGCTTTATTTCATAGGAAGAACTACTTTTATCATTTGTATGTATCGGTAACTGTGCTATTCTGTGATTACTCGTTAATTTTGCTGTTTAAAATAAATTTGATTTTGAAATAATTTTAAGAATATCCATTTATACGTTAATTGAAAACCCTGAGAAATGCATCACTTCAAGGCTAGGTAATGAGCATTCAGAATTCATGCACAATGGAATTAAATTGTTTTGATTGTGTCAGATGGTTTTAACTGTGGCTTATTTTGGGAATTTTTGATTAAATTCTAATAATTATTTGTTAATGAAATAACATATTTGGGAGGACGTAAAGCAATTTTTCGCCTGTTTTCTTTTTTTGTTGACATTATCAAATTTATTTTGAACTTTTTGATTACATGCATTCTGTTGGCTCGATGTCAACATATACGGCAGGCTGTTTTCCAGCAGAATATTTCCAAAATTATCAGTTATGGCCTGGAATGTGATATAAAGAAAGAATGCCAAAGACAATAATAACAAAACTATTTTTTGCTCATTAATTATATGTGCAAAAAAAGAAGAAAAAGATTATGAAATAATGAAACAGATATTCGAAGTAAGATGAAGTTCACAAAAAACTAAATGTCTTATTGTTTTCAACGAAGCAAAACATTACTTCGGTAAAACTTTAAAGTTTTAATTGTTTAATCCAAATTCTAACTTTATCAAAAAGATTATTCTTTGAAAACTAAAAAATTTATGATTTTTTTTAATTCAAAGTAATTATGAATATTGGCAGATATAATTTATTCATTTTGAACAATGTATTAATTAAAAGAACGGATTTATGATATTGGTGGATGGAACAAAGAGCGCATTCAAATTGCGCCCTCAAATGAACATTTTAACATATTCAATGTTTCTTCATTGCCAAATTTGTATACTTCTTCACATAGTTTTTATGGATGGTACCACGGTAGCATTTTTTATAAGTGACAATATTTTGGCACCATCCCCACTAAACATTATCATTATTGTAACTCTGGAAGGTTAATTTCATAATAATATTCTGATCTTACGCTGACAGTCACTGTGTCCGTGTTTTGATGCTTGAAATCTTCTGAGTATCAGATTCAGAATTCAGAAGTCTCATCTTCAATTCGAAACGTTTGTGATTCAATACTGGAATTAAAATCTCTTTCGCTTCAACCCAGTTAAAACTGAATTTCGAACTGTAAACCCTTGTCCAATACTCAATTCTCCGAGAATGCAATTGATTAGACCTTATGATAGCTTCCTTTCATGCGCAACTATGCAAAGACTATCTGATCAGTCAACAATTCATTTCATTTTATTTACTATTAATTATTTACTTCGACAAATAAATCGACGAAAGGTTGTCATTATCTGCGGATTACAACTGCGAATCAGAATGAATGGCAATCACTACTCCAAACTATGCCACTGTCAAAACTTATGACGGTTAACTTATGCATGTTACTGTAAAACCGGATTCTTTATGTCTCTTCTGGAATGGATTAATCGAAAACCGGTCAATAATCGAGTGGTGATAAGTTGATTTCGTTTTTAATTTTTTGCACAGTGTTTCATACATTTTCGATCTTTCAGTATTTCTACACGAAACTGATTTTTGATCCGAAATCACAAAACATCGACTCTTTGTGTCGCAAACTTTCGTATTTTGTAAACAAACGAATAAAACGTTGCAAATAAATGCATGATTCCCATATCACGTCATCGATGACATTGTTGTTTTCTGAAATATAGACGGACACAAAGAGAACTTTTCAAGGTTGTTAACTCATCTCCGCTTATTACTTCCAATTTAACTGATAATTCTCTGCGTGGAATCGAACCGATGTTGTTATTTAGATTTCGAATGGAAATTCTATAAACTTACAGTAAATATCACTTTTATCAAATGATAACTTGTCCTTCTCTTGGGGTACTGTTGATTTATGCGTCCATTTTTCTCGTTGAAAATTTAATTAAAATTTGATAGTCACATAATGAATGACAGTTCTTAGACTTGCTATGTTCCTTATTGTCATTCTCTGCTTCTTTAGTCAAAAAGTTGAAGATAACAATCCTAAAATTGTCAAATTATAAATGGTAAATTTCATAATAAAATTGGCTGACATTTGAAAAAGCTTGGACCAAGTGTCGTTCAACTACTCTAACTTGATAATTCTGTCACGTAGAGGTAATAACTTAAGTATATACCAAGAATATTTTCTAGAATACCGGTAGAAACAGTAGAATAAATTGAGTTGATAGTCATTTAATATCTAGTGGCAAGTCCATTTGACTGATCAATACTTAATCGACTGATCGTTCTATGATTGGAAATCTGTGATGGTTTCTCTAAAGCATTTCTATTGATTCTATTGAGATAAGTGAAAGTATACCAATGAACTGTATGACAGTATTCAACAAGGCCTAATATCCTTTTAGACTGAACCATGCAAAAGGTTAATTATAAAACAGTTAATTATGATAACTTGAATCGGTATGCCATTCTCATGATACTGTCTCGGATAGCAATGTCGCCAAATACAACTATCATCCATTTTTCTTAGTTATTTATTTCATTTTGATTATTCAATTTCCATATTTCTGCAATGACTCGAAATGTCTGTATGGAAAACGTATCTTTGTGTTAATAAATGTGGGCGCGAAACCTACAAACCGTTCTGGAAACCGTTCTGTCGTTAATTTCTTTCAATTCATTAGTTAAAGATCTTTTGTACTGTCATCATGATAGAAGTGGAGTCTCTTAATGCTTGCTGCCACCTTCATTGAAAACCTTTTCAGCATTTCATTAGAACAAGAATGCGCAATAAGCGCAGAATTCTCCGTTAGCTATTACTGAGTGATTTCATGACACGTATCACGTTGATTGATTTCATGATACGTGTCACGTTGACTGATTTCAATGCGTGTAACAAAATGGAAAGTTTAACAAATCTTTTAATAGATGAAGTTTTTCCAAATTTCTTTTTGTGAAATCGCAAAGAATTTTTAATGATTGGCAATATTCTAATTGTTTCCGTTGACGTAATCTTGAAGTACACGTGAATTACGCCTTTCTCTGCTCGATATTTCTCAATGAGAAGTTCTGGCTTATTCACGTTTACATTTTATTCTGTCGAGTAGCAGATTCAATACCATCTGAAGCAAATCGCTCTTCTTATTTAATTAAACTCTCATATTAGTAGATAGCGAGTAACATCTTTGTTTCAAAGTTTATCTGCACTTATTGACCATCGATTGATTCACCTACTCTTTGATATTTTATCGGATTAATTAAATTAGCATTGGTTTTTAAGAAGTATTATTAAAGATGGAAAATGCAAAGGATTGTTAAACCTTAATTAAACTGATAATTCACAAGTGTTCATGGAAATCACTTGGTGCTTTCCCTGCAAGAATGATAGGATCTTCAAAGTTTCCATTATCAAAACACTTCTGTTTTTGACGCTTCTGATAACGATACCTATTTGTTGATCATTAAGAGATATGACGTTCTGTTACTTTATTATTATAGCGAATTGACTTGCACAGCCTTAATTATACCTTTGAAAATAACATGGTTAATAGTAGTAGTCATAGACTGGTCGTCATAATACTAAATATCGACTCTTTCATTATTTATTGAATATATTATCAAGAATGGAACAGTAAATTTTTCCAAGTAAGTAATTAACTTACAAGGAAGATGAAGTTGGCAACAAAAAGATAAAACAATCAAAGAAAGTGAATTGAAAATGAATCTAAACTGAAATATATTATGAGGAAAAATATGAAGAAGAACTGGTTATTCTGATTCCAATCGCTGCATTTCGAGTAAAAAGTAGGCATTGTACTTTCATGTTGCAAACCTCCGTTAATCCCTCGACAAACGACACGCACATTTCTTTCATCTCAATCATTTCATAAAAAAATTCAGAGAACTTTTCAACTCATTGTTCTCGAGATGACTCACTCACTTGATCCATTCTACTAATCGTTATTTCTCTTTCTCGTCTATGAATAAAATCAATTGATATTGTCTCATTAGAAAATTATTCGATGCTTTTCAGACTGAAACAAATTCATCAAAATGATCATCGTTCACATCATATTAGCATATGTGTTCACTGCAAAGACTGTCATTCCCATATTCAGAGGTTAGCATTTATTTGAATATTCTAAGATAGTATAGCATCACAAGCTAGCAGTATGACTCATTCGGTCTAATTGATTTCCATTTTAATATTCTTCCATTTCTCGGCACCGAAATTAGTAAACTGATAAAGTTTCATAATTGTGAATTGTTTTTGAAACATCTTAAGCCTTTTTATCGCTTCAGTCGGCTACTAGCTATCAAATTTAAGCAGAGATCACGAAGTCTGAAGATTTTAGCAATTTTTGATTACTTTAAGCAATGTAGTAAAAGTGCTGAGAAGCACTAACAATCATCAATCTTTGTTTGTTACAAGATTAGGATAATAATTCTACTAATTTTCAGTTGATAGTTTTTAATTAACTTCAGATTTACGTATGCAAAAGTAAATTGAAAAATGTCTTGTTAGGTTACAATCAGTTGAGACTTAATTTCCAATAATTTTAGATGAATGTGCTTTCTACCAACAGAATATCACGCCGTGTTCGCCTCCCAAATTATCAATTCCATATGTTGCTTATAAACCGGTAATAATCATATTGCTATAGAAAAAGTATAATTTAAATCTGTAAGCTTCTATTGTTTGTCTGTTCTAAAGTTTTATTTCTGATATGACACTTGTTTCTATTTAAAATATAGCAAATAATTCAGCTGTGCATATTTATGTTTCTTAGGTTGAGAACTGTTTTATAATATAAAACTGAAGGGAGATAATTTTAAAACAAATGAAATATTAAAATGGATTTAAAATTTCAGAGGAATTAAAGATAGAAATATGAAAGTGAATTTAGAGATAAAAAGTTCAAACAAAATAAGAAATTCGTGGTAATTGTCTTGTCAAAGTAATAATATTTCATTATAGGAGTTAATCAGTATGAATAATTTAAAATATCCGCATGGAACGGTTGCAATGCTTATATGTCCAGCTAATCATTACTTGGAAGTGGACGGTAGCCGTTGGCGAATTTGCAGAAATGGAGTTTGGAGCGGATCGTTTGGACGATGCAAACCATTGGGGACATGAATGGATGAAGCCTAATTCATTTGCGATATATTCAAATTAATTTCATTCAGCACTTTGCGCTTTATCTTTTGATTATGACAGTACCAGTACAAGGTGTGCATCAGTTGATTAACTCATAAGCTTCTTCGGCATGAAACTGATTAACTGAAATGATTAAGTACTGCATGATAAATTGAATGGATTAAATATTGGCAGGTTTAAGAGTTTATGATCAATGAGGGAGCAATTTAATTATTGTATTACTATATTAAATGATTGCTTGACCTATTATTATACAAAATGAGATTGGAAAAATCATCGATCGTTCACTTTTCTGTATGATAATATTGAATTAAACTTTGAATGACACTATATGACAGTATTGTTTTTCTAAATTTGTTTTCTGTTAAATTATTATTCAAAAATTATTATTAATATTATTATTATTAGTATTATTAATAACATTATTAATATTATTATTAGTATTATTATTAGTATAAATTATTAGTAAAATTAGTATAAAAATAAATATTATTATTACTAGTATTATTATTAAAAAATCTAAATAATTTTCTTTGGAATATTATAAAAACTGAAATTTATATCTATCACGTGGATTTATTAATGTGTTGTAATTTCCAATCATCGAAGAGATATTTCTTGTCTTGCGATAATAATTCTAAATTTAGTATTTAAATTTGAATATTTCAATCAAGGTAAAAACAGAACTACAGTGAAAATAACTGTGATATTGCTATCATAATAATTACATAATCAAATTTCCGCTTCACACCATCACTTATTATTTAAAATGAATACATTTGATAATTAAGCATTTGCAGTATTAAGTTGTGAAATAATCCGTTCGAAAGTTTGAGTGATGAAAGCGAAAATTGGTTAAACCCAATTTGAATCATTCTACTGTAATTGTATTCTCTTAAATATTCTTCGAGTAACGATCATTTGAAATAATACATGTCGTTTTAATATATCCAATTATTATTTCCCAATCATTCTTAGACTATAAGGGAAAAGTTTGTGGTCAGTGATCAGATCGAATATCAGTGAAGTTTTTTTCCACCGAAAGTAATAGCTGCTAATCACCGAGATAATGAAAATTCTCGACAATGATAAATCGTTGATGCTTACTGCCATTTGAAATCATAATGCAGTCTAAGTAGTAATTTTATCATGGCAGGGTCAAATTAAGCGACTAATTGCATGATAAGTTTCAAACTTTAATTTGAATTACTACCTCAGAATTCTTTATATCTCATTCAGCTATTACTATAAATAAATGCATAAATTGTGTAAATTTGTCAACTCTCATGCAATTTTATTTGTTTTATTTACTAAATTTGTGAATAAAAATCTCAAGCACTAACATGTATGTCAGTCATATCTTTGTGTTTGAAAGATGGTGGCAATGAAGTTTGTAATAGTTGTAGACAAATCGTTAAGATTTTCATTATCGATTCCTCTTAAATTACTTATCTTTAATATTTGGCAGTAAACTTTTTAATTCAAAAATGATAACAATGAAAGGGAAGGATGGAAAAGTGACAATAATGATAATAGTATGCGTTAAAAAGATAAAATCTCGGCAAATCCAAGTCACTCATTAGGTTTTAGGTAATTGTTCTCTGTCGATTCTCTCTTAAAGTAATCATTTCAAATCAATTCGATACCATATTGATTCTCAATAAAATGTAGCACACTTTAATTTTGCTTATTTCTGCGATATTCCGATAAACTTCCCGCAAATTGCGATAAATCCCACTGCATTGGGGAAAGAGTGCACAACACATACTTCATTAATTCCAGTTGGTCCTCAAAGCGAATCTTCGATCTCTTCATCCAAATCACATCCTAGTTAGAATTACTTACTAAATTATATTGATAGTAACACTGATGTTGTTTGATAAGTAATTATTCGTTTCATAACATTTTCGAAATTTTATTCTCAATAAAAAAAGGTACTCCACTTCCAACTTCCTTTGGAAGTTCACCTCACGTAAAGAAATTTGAAAAATGTGCTTTTGGCGAAATAAATGCAACAATGTCGAATATCTTGAGATACGGTGAATTTATAAAGGTCAAAGTTATTTTATTACCTTTTCCATATGTAGCGTAGTAATCTATCTTATCGTAAATGTTTGCGAATTCTCATCTATTGTCCTGTTTTATTGTAACAGTATTGATAAAATGATAATTTCCCACTTGTGCTTTAAATATTTTAACATATTATTTTGAAAATCTTCAATTGGTGTTCATGAGAGCAAAATTTCGGATATTCCAAACGATCGTATTTCTTTACCTATTTAAAATTCGATTGATTTGGAACTCTTTGATCTAATGAATGAGTTTCAGGCCATCTCTAATATTGCGATCTTATATTTCTTGTTGATTCATCACCGCCACCAGATTGCGCAAGTGTTCCATTAAGTCATCGTAACACTGCGCCAAATATTACAACAAATGAGTCATTTGTGAGTTAGGTGGTCGAGTTATTTGAGTTAGAATCTCATCAAGCACTTACGACATAGATCCACCTTGGTACCATTTTTTGATTTCGTATTTTTTCTTTCTACTATTGTTAGTAACAAATATTAGTTTATATATTTCTATAACATACGGATAATCTGAAATTGTTTATCATAGATCATATTGGAATTGAATAAATATCCAAAGGTGAAAGGCTAGATTTCTTACTTATGACATTGGGTGATACAGTACGGATCAAACTGCTAGGGAAAGATGCAGTACTTTATCAGCTAACGATGAAAGTATCCTGATAGAAATATCCCGATAAAATAAAACATTCTGATAATCATAGTAAAAATATCACTTCAATCAAATATCACTTTTTTCGTATCACTTTAAAATAATAATGACTATATTTTTGTCAATTAAATCTTTAAATTAACGATTAGCCAAATCAATGTGATAATTAAAAAAGTAAAAAATCGAACAACCTAACACCAACATCTACGTGGATTTATTGTTTTATTGAACGATAGATTCTTCCGGATTCATGCAGCTGTATTTCATTTCAATTTGATACTTATGTTGGCACCATCTCCACTAAACATTATTATTATTGTAACTCTGGAAGGTTAATTTTATAATAATATTCTG
>JABVXU010000900.1:0-15830 GCA_013365365.1 Cruorifilaria tuberocauda
AAAAATCAATCTTACATCAATAAGATTCAATTTTTTTTTTAATAAGATAGTTCTATATTGATGATAAGTGTTACTGATCAAATTCGGATGTGAAACGGTGTGCTACGCCTAACTAATCTTTGGAAAATTTTTTTTATTGTTTTCGGCAGAATTCATGAGATGATAAGAAAAACTCTCGGATTGCTTAGAAGTGTTTAATCTTGACATGTGATTTTCTTATTTTTTAAAGTGCTTTGGATTAATAATTAAGCAACATATTTGATTTGGTAACAATTAAAGCGGTCAATATAGATTGCTACTACGTTTCAAAAATATTTTCTTTGCGGTATGTAAATTATGTCATCAAGTTATCGTTAACGAACTGTTCTATCTTATTTGCCTGGTTTCGAGGCGTTTACAGAACTTTTCTGTGCAATAAGGTCATCATTCGATAATCTCCTTTTTTCATATACAACATGTATTTTTAGTTGCAAGTCATTTCCGGTTCGCCATTAGCAGTTGTAGCCGCAGTGCAAAAAGCACAACAGCAACATGCTGCTGCAACACTTGCAAGTGTAGGTACACCGGTTGCAGTAAACATCGATATACAAGGTGTTTTATTAGTGTTAATTTTGAAGCCGATTAAACAGATAGATTGGCCAATTTTTAAAATGTAAACACCGAATATTGATCATCTATGCGTGGAAATAAGAATGAAGAATGCCGAATGAATAATTAACAATTAATCACTAGATATCGAATATTCTCAAGTTTTTGATACTTGTTATAAAAAGTAGGCAATTCGTCAATTGCTTTTAACATTTTTCCGCTTTGTAGCACTAACTGATATGGCACATCGAGAATATCAATCCGGTGACTATGCAAATGCTGAGCAGCATTGTGTAACAATTTGGCGCGCCGATCCAAACAATGTCAGCGTTCTGCTGCTTCTCTCTTCGATACACTTTCAATTAAAGGATCTGGATAAGTATATATTGAAATCATAAACAGTTTTCTGTTAATGAGAGTTACAGTTTCGCACTTTAATCCTTATAACTGCTTTTATAGTTATATTTTGTAACTTTCCAGATAAATGAAGTCTTTTTTTAGAAATGAAAGCAAACGTAAGACTTTCATCAGCCATCCAATCTCTTTCATTTTTGAAATTGTGACAGAAATGAAATATATCTATGCAGTTAATTTAATTAAGGTCGATGCAATTTTCAACAATGGCAATTAAAGCGAATCCGAAATGTGCTGAGGCATACAGTAATTTGGGCAATGTATACAAGGTTTGATTAATTCCTCTGTTTTCTTCTACAAAAACCTTAACAAGATGTTTAAAAAACGGTTTAGTGCCATATTAATAATTCGAAGTGATGCGGTAGAATGATTAATTAGAAGCCTGATATTAGCAATAGATGATAGTAGTGGGAATGTACTATATATATTTAAATAACTATTATCATTGATTGCAGTGCTTTTTCTTTGAAAACATCACTCTAACTTCTAGGAACGTAATCAGTTAGCAGAAGCACTAGAAAATTATAAAATAGCGGTATCGTTGAAACCAGATTTTATTGATGGATATATCAATCTAGCAGCTGCCTTGGTCGCGACTGGTGATTTAGATCAAGCTGTGAATGCGTATGTTTCTGCCCTTCAATACAATCCCGTAAGTTATTGATCAAATCTGATAGCATCATATTGTATTTATTGAGCTTGAATCATTTGTTGTTATATTACCTATTGTGGATTGATGCATGTGGGGCTTTTGATTGCAGTCGTAATTTCTCTGAATAATTCTTATTTATTCAGCATCTGTTTTTCAAAGTATATTTAATTAAGTTTTGGTTTAATGTCTTAATCCATTTTTCTATGCAGTGTTTTTTATAATTCGTTTCATAATTATTCAGGATCTTTACTGTGTGCGAAGTGATCTTGGAAACTTGCTGAAAGCAATGGGTCGTCTTGAAGATGCTAAGGTATCGATTTGATGTAGAATGAAAATTCTTAGGGATTAATAGAGATTTAGACAGAAGTGATAATAGCACAAACGAAACACCGGCGACAATACGACATTAATGTAAGTCTATAATAAAAATATATTAAGCCGACAGTCACGCATTACATATCCCCCTTGAAAGTTTTGATACTTTTTTGTGGGAAATATCCAATTTTTTAAAAAATCAACACACTTCCAGTCAGAGGCAGTTAATTATTCATTTTTCAAGAAACTGAAAAATCATTCTCAAATTTTGGAGTTAAGAATTCATAACTTTTTTTGCCTCTGCGGGATTAAGTTGAATAAAGTACGTTGTCACCCAAATAGCAGAAGAATTGCTGATATCATTTGTTGTTCAATATTATTTCTGGGATGACTCTTCTTGTTAGTCATCATAAATTGATGGTTAAGAGCATTCTGATAATTGCGAATGGCAGTTCAAATGAATTCGGACATTCTGAAAATTTTCTCTAAAATTAAAACTGTGGAACTTTTTTCAGTCTTTCATTGAACATTTTTGTAATGGAATTGCCAGTTTTCACATAATTTTCTTATACGGTGAAATTTCAATCAAATGGTATCAGCAATTTTGATGCTATTCTCGGACTCCCACTAAATCGCGCGCGCGAAATAAAACTGTTTATTGTAAATCTGAAGCTGAGCGCTTTATTCCATCTTCACTTTTAATTTCATATTTTAAGCGGAAAAGGAGGGTTGTATGCTGTTTCTTTCCTTTTTTTCTGAAGCGGTCAATTTCAAATCTATAGATTCAACTAAACATTGATGTGCGGACTCACTTCGTCCAAAGAATTGGTGAATTCTGCTAAGCTTCTGGTACTATTTTTTAAAGTTGATGCTGAGGAGGGAGGACATGCAAAGAAGGCAGAATAAAAAAAAAGATTTTGAAATGTAAAATTGGAATAAAGTCATTTAGCCAGTACTCATGAGTTCACCTTCTTTCGACGTTATTCGATTCAAAGATGGTTATTGAAGCTTCATTTCATTTCCCTGAAATCCGTAGTTTTTTTTATAATTTTGAAATATTTCTAGTTAAGACGAAGAATGCATTTCATGATGGATAAGGGGAATGCTGTATCTAATATTTGAACCATCTCTGAATTTGTTGTTAATGTATCATGATGACAGCTTTTGGAAACGTTGACTTCATCTTGCAAATAACGATTATATTTATGATAAGTTTCCTCTGTTAAATCACTAAATTTAAGTTTTCCAAGATGAATCTGTCACTTTTCCTGAGATTAACCTCTTTTTGATATTTGCAAGATGCTTGATAATGTAGCGTTTGAAGCTGCCATCAGTACCGAAACCAATAACTGAGAACGTACTTTCTTGAACTTAGAAGTAACATCATTTCATTGTGAGGTGTGTTGATAATAACAGTCGCGATTTTGGATTGGAACGGAAACAAAATTCAGGGTTGTTAAGTTCTTTCAGTGGGTTTTTGCGAATAATTCATTATTAGTAGACTTGGAGTTTATTGTAGCTCGGGCGAAGAGAGGCAGTTCGAGGTATTAAAAAAATTGTTAGATTTACTTTTTTTTTTGAGCATGTCAATGAATGGAAAGAGTGTATTGGAAAGACTCTCTGTTTTGTGAATTTCGTTTTAATGTGAAAGCAGTGTAAAATTGCCATATGCTGCTTACATTTGCTGCCTTTAAGTTTATTGTAATTAATCAGTTTTTGGACTTACTGATCGGTTTAGTCGCATGAAAGCTTTAATCGATTTACATAAGTGTCACCAAAACAGTGAATTTCATCCCATACCAGAAAACAATCCACTCTTTCCAATATCTTTAAACGTGATTAAAACATATAATGGATACGGGATGAAGGATGATTTTCTTTTTATTTATTTGAATTCAAAATTTTTGACACGTCATCGGAAAATGTATTTGAAAATGAGAACACTGAAGAAGGAAGTGCAGAATATCATTGAATAGGCAGATTTGACGAAAGTTGCACAGAATTCCTCTGATCATCTTTGGTCAAATGTAGGTTTGTCGATTTGGATGCAGCTTTCCGTTACTATCCAAATAAATGGCACAGTCTGTATTGAAAAGCACGGGGAATTCTACGCGGAAAGGAAAGCAGCATGGCAAATAAAAACGTTTGGTATGATTATATGTGTTTTAATCTTTGTGATTTGTCTGTTGCGCTTTCGTTACTTTTATTATTGCTGTAAGGCTTATGTTATAATCTAAAAAGTGTTTTCTTTTTCTTTATTCTTGATTGAGTTTCTGAAATCTTTTTCTTTTTTCATTTAAGTCTTAATAAGTTTTGGGTCGTTAAAAATCGATTCGGAATTGTTCCAATGTTATTATTATATTATTATCATAATTATCAGTAACCATACGTTATTAGCACATTGCATCGTTTTCGCGATGTTCTCTCTTTTTTTCATGATTGTAATATCTCTCCACCATTTCCCTGGTCTGTATCTATTTATTGCTTTGGTCTTTAAAAAAAACGCAAACGTTTGCGGTAAGTCATTATTTGTTATCACTACTGTGAACACAGTTTGGGTTTACAAAAAAATAATAGGCCAGAATGATTGAGGTATGCTTTTCTGACGTAATTTTTGAATTTATGGTAAAATCACAAAGGTTTCGGAATGTTCCTTAATGAACTTAAGAGTTAGATAGGAAAACTAGTAGTTTTCTGCGTATTTAGTGTGCTTTTTAAATTTGTACAACAAACTCATCAAATTTTGCAATGATAAAGAAACAGCGTTTTTTAGGGTTGTTACCTGAAAGCAATTGAAACACAACCACAGTTTGCGGTTGCTTGGTCTAATTTGGGTTGTGTATTTAATGCTCAGGGGGAAATATGGCTTGCGATACATCATTTTGAAAAAGCTGTGCAGTTAGACCCAAATTTTCTCGATGCTTACATTAATTTGGGTAATGTACTGAAAGAAGCACGCATTTTTGATAGGTTTGTATCATTTTTGATCATATTTAATTAGACACCACTAATGCTTTCTCTGTTGAAAAAGAAATTAATATGAATATTATGTGACATATATTAAGTAAAATGAAGTTGGAAACGACAAATAATTTATTGTTGCAAGTACAGTTTTAAAAAAAAGGGATTTGTAAATGGTCGGACCATTTTAAATTATTTACATTCGAAATGTATGAACAATATGCGAAAATTTAAATTATAATGATTTTAAAAACACCAGAATTTATTGATTTTGGTTGATTGAACAATAAACAAAAATGGTTATGATTAAACTTCTTAATCAGAAAGTTTTAAATTACATCTGTCGTTAACTTTTAACTCATTTAAATTGGTAGAGGCAAAATATTTTTTTCATAAAAATTTCCAAATTTCCAGATTATATCAATATGTTATTTCACCATACTTTAGAATTAATGCAATCTTTTGCTGTGAAAAATGTTAAATAATTTTGGAAAATTACTAACAGATTTCAATTTTATTTACCATAATTTCTCCTGCGTTTAAGCTCTTAACATGTAGACATATTTTATTTTTATGTTCCTATAACAAAGGCTTTCTCAAAATGGACATCAGTGTATGAGCAAAGATTTTGATTATACTTTTGTTTAAAATATGCAATTGAATATCTTAAATGAAATTGAATTGAGCGGACTAGTCATATTAAGTTACATTATGATGAAACAAAGTTGATAGTTGAAGAATGAAAATAAAAATTGATAATTTGTAGTTTATTTAAAAAATATGTAAAGTTGCCCGAACAATTTTATTTATTTTTTTATAAATTATTAAGCGATACCCAAGCCATCTCCTGATTATCCCACTATTGATTGCACACCTAAATTTAGATGATAACTTTTATTGATGATGATTTCTTTGAAATGCAAATTTACTTTATAAATGCCGTCTAATTATAGTACGGTAAAGAGGTCATTAGTTAGTTAATAATATTTGATTAAAAAGTTACAATTCCAAATAATCGTTTTGAAAACGTATTTTCTTATTTTTACAAAATGTTTCTTTATTCACTACAGTATCATTTCCTAAGTAATTAATTCTCAGAAATTTATTCATTTTCTGAAATTATAAAATCTGGATAAAATCAGTGCATATTTTAAAAATTTAATGGCTTATATCCATACAATCATTTTAGAGCAGTTGCTGCTTATTTGCGTGCATTAAACTTAGCTGGAAATCATGCTGTTGTTCATGGAAATCTGGCGTGTGTTTATTACGAGCAAGGGTAAGTGTTTCTTCTCAGATTCTAGGTTATAAGTTTATTTTTGGGAGTTTATTTCGGTTAGCAAATAATATTTGTTGTCAAAAAGTGCACAATGATAGGAAATGCATCTGAGAGATGCAAATAATCCTTTTAATTTTGCCAATTTCTTACGCACTTAGTCATATATCTGCACTTTCATAAAAAATTCGGCTTTTTGAAAGATATAAAGGGAAAAGGGAAGACTTTGTAAATTTTCAAAATATTTTCAACAATGTAAATGTTATAAATCATAATACAAATAGTCTTGTTAGATTTAGATTAAAAACTTCAATTATCAACTCCCAGTATTTTGAGGGATGTTCTTGTATTCTATTTGAAATAGTGATTTGTTTTTTTATTTAATTTGTTTATCCATTAGGATTGCACATTACGAAAATTTTTAGGCTTATCGATTTAGCTATTGATATGTACCGAAAAGCCATCGATTTGCAACCGAATTTTCCTGATGCATATTGCAATTTGGCCAATGCTTTAAAGGAAAAGGGTTTGGTATCGGAAGCAGAAGCTGCATACAATAAAGCGTTACAGGTAGGATTTCATATTCATTAGTGCTTTTAGTTATAAAGAAATATCGTTGCATTGTTTTATCTTGGGAATGTGTTTCATATTATTACAGAGGAAGTTTATATTTGTCGTATGAATTTATTATTACTATATAAGTTTATATGTTGTCTTCTATAATTTTCTTCCCTATGATGTCCGCTTATTGTTGTTTAAAACTGTTTATATTGTTGAAGCGTATAATATATTTCAATTTAGCAGATGAATTTGTTGGTAAAAAATATTTAAACATTTCAATATAATTTTTAGCTTTGCCCAACGCACGCTGATTCACAGAATAATTTGGCTAACATCAAAAGAGAACAGGGAAAGATTGAGGATGCTACAAGGCTTTATTTGAAAGCATTAGAGGTGTTATTTCATTTTCGTATTTTTTAAATTTCCATCCAAATTCTTTTTCATATTCTGCAAGGAACTATAATGTGGAAGCCCTTTGTTTAGGATAGATCAGGGATTAAGTTTAGGAGGATTTCTTAAATTAATTAATTTCCCAAATTCTTTCACACTAAATCGTTTTCGCCAAATCTTATCACTTTTTTTAATACAAGGTGTATTAAAACAGTTATCTTAATAGTTTTGAAAATTAAATTTTCAACTTCAGAAATCACTGTTTTTTGAAGTAGAAATTATTCTGCAATTTTTCACTATCGTTAATGTTTCTTAGATTTATCCTGAATTTGCCGCTGCACACAGCAATCTTGCGTCAATTCTGCAGCAACAGGGCAAGCTCCAAGATGCGATAAATCATTACAAGGAGGCAATTCGTATAGCACCCACATTTGCTGATGCATATTCAAATATGGGAAATACATTGAAAGAAATGGGTGATGTTGGCGGGGCATTACAGTGTTATACTCGTGCCATTCAGATCAATCCTGGATTCGCCGATGCACACAGTAATTTGGCTAGCATACATAAAGTAATTTCTATAATTTCTTAGTTACTTATCATTACTGATGAACCTTATTAATTTTTCTGATTTTTGCAAATTTTTTTTTTCTCCTTTTTAGGATTCTGGAAATATTCCTGAAGCAATTCAAAGTTACTCGACAGCACTCAAGTTGAAGCCTGACTTCCCAGATGCATTCTGCAACTTAGCTCATTGCTTGCAGGTATTTGCAATTTTTTTAAAATTGAAATTCCAAGTAATGTGGAAAGAAGGGAGAGAGAAAAAGATGGTAGATTAGATTTACGATTATTTACAGGATTTTGTTTGTTACGAATGAGTAACACTTATCATCAATGTAGAACTATGTTATTAAAAAAAAAATTGAATCTTATTGATGTAAGATTGATTTTTCCTAAGATCTATATCCTTTCTACCACTACCTAAAGACTGAAAACAAAAACTTGCCGCAGTAAAATTAAATTGCTAAAGAATCTTTCCGCCAGTCTATATATGTTGATTATGTCAATGATAATCACATGATAATCATATCGATTGAATTAAGCAGTAATAAGGAAAACATACCTTTGTACCAGCAAGGCTCGTAGGATCATATGGATGAATGAAGTACTGCGGTTTGTTTGGATCCATTTTCCAAAATCAGACCGCAAAACAAAGCAAGCTATGTACTGGAAAAGGAGAACAATTTAAAAAGCTTCAGTTAAAAGCACAAAAATTGACCATTTACGCCATCAGTACAATAGAATGAAGCTCAGCAGACAGGGAATTTTTCAAATCAAATTAAAATCTGTTGCAATCCATTATATAATCTATAGCTCCTCATGTTAAATTAAAATTTTAACAGAACACAGATGAAACAAACGAGAATGATTATTATGAAATAAAACTCGTAGAAAACTAAGCTATCTCCATTATTATCCGGTTGGAACCAATAAATTCGGTAATTTAAATGACAGGGAATGAATCTCTGCAATAATATGTATTATATCTACGAAGAGAGGTGATCATATTATATAGGTTAACAGAAGTTGCAATGGAGAGCATCCTTCCCAATGTTTTACTAATATACCAATATAACATTAAAATTTGCTGTTCTTTAGTTGACGCCACACTCATTAAGCATAATAATTTATCATCCTTATCTTTTGTCAGTCTAAGATTTATTCTATAGGCAACTTGGTAATCATAGTAAGCTTTTCGTTCTATATCAAAATCCAAAATTTATGTATACGCATAACTTTCGTGTCTCTTCGAATGTTATGAATAATTCCTATTATTTGCCAACAGCAATAATCATGAATACCAAGTTGGTGAAAAGAATGAACATTGGTAGAGTGGAAGCGATAAAAGCTTTTACACACGCACGCGCACCACATACGGCACATATTTATTATTCATGTGAGCTGTTATCACTCGCACAGAAATGGGATGCAATGTGATAAACTGAGAGTTACATATTAATTTAATCAAAGTTCAAATTTTAAAAATTATCTTAAGCAAGTATACAAAAATCCCACCTATGTTCACCCGCACTTCCCTTCCACCAGCTTCCCTGCTTCCCCGCTTTCTCGCTTCCCCGACTTGTTACACAATACTAATACCACCCATTTGCTGCTGGTAGCAGAGCCTGAAATAAGTAAAAAATTTGATTGATCAATTGATATGACAAAAGACACACTGAGGAATTGGACGAAATATAACATTAGAAAAGGAGAAAGAAGGAGAGTAAAAATATGCATATAGGAGAATGCATAAGAATGATGGCAAAGAGGAAGACGTTGAATCTACAGAAATATTGCAAGCTGTTAGAAGTAAAAAGAAATCGGGTCACTCTTCTTCTCCTCCCTCTCCTCCTCTGCCTCTCTCATCACAGTTTCATCTCGTTGTGATGACACGACGTACCACTTAGCGCAAGCGCAACTGGCACATATGTTATGTTCAGGGTAACCTGTGAGCAACCTGCTAGTCAAATACTGGAGATTCTATAAGATTTTAGCAAAAAGAAGGAAAATTACAGAAATAACGAATTGTCATTAAAATAAGGAATTCATGTTCCATATGGGTATGGTGGACATCTAATGATATCGTTATTGGTTATTAATGATAAATTAGTCCATATTCAGTCTCTGACTAAGCTTTCAGCAGGAAAAAGAATAAAAGGTGAGAATGACTGGGGAAACGTTATTAACCGATATTCTTTATGGACGTAAACACGCAGTATGATTACTGTTGGTCAACAGATAGTTTAATTGTTCAATTATTCATTGTTCAAATGGATGTTCCAGATAGAATAGCTTGCAAGTGAATTATACTCATGTTGTACGATGAGCAGATGTAATCTAATATAGATGATAACAGTTGCATGTGCAATCAGTATGATAGCATGGAAAAGCTGGTATTTCAGCATTTCAGATTGTTCATATTGAAATAATATTACTTAAAAATATCTAACCATACCCCTCGGTAAACATGGTTATTAATATGAAATTTGAAATAGCACAGATAGTGTAGTTAACAAATTATTTCATTTCTTTCCAATTTACAAGTGATGGCGTATGAAAACATCGGGATGTTTAAACTAGACTATTTTATCATTAAAACTGAAAATGTCATAATCAAATTACCACACGAGAGAAATGTGAAATATATATGATTATATTTCGGGCAATTTGAGTAATGCAAATAGTCTGATTAACATTGATTGTGCAATGCTTATAGAAATGTATATAGACTATAGAATGAATACACGTACATATACATTACTATCAGAGGAAAATTATGTAATGTTAGTCTAGGAATATAAGGGGGTCGTGTTAGAGGGCGAATTTCGTTGCTGTTGTTGCTAGCGTGGTCGATTTGGGACATTCTTGCTGTGTAGTTGCTTCGCGAAAGCTCCTGAAAAGAAATAGGAGAAAAAATGTTCAGATTGGGAAATTCATAATATTTCTAATTGATAGTCAATAGGAGAATGTTCTTGGGATTTCTCATTCAGTCATGTTGACATACATGATTCAATCTCTAGGAAAGATTAACTTACTTATCTGGTGAATTCGAAGTTTCTAACTCAAGCTCCCGTATTTTCTTCCTGAGAATAGCTAGTTTTTCGCGTGCTTCTTTTAATTCTCGTCCTTGTAACATGCTAAAAATATACACATATGCTAGAAATTATATTCGATCAATCTATTAAATTGATAAATTATTCAAATTCCAAAAAGAAACCAATGAAAATCATCGGTGTGACAAAATGCATCTGCTCCTAACATCTGCATTCCATTTTGAATTATTATAACAATATTCTTTATTAATTTAGCTAATCATCATAAGCTCACTTAGGCTAAACGAAAATAATGGATTTTTAGTTTTATATAAAAAATTGTACCTGTTTACCATATTCGTAAATTTTAAATTATACAGGTATTCTATCGATTTTATACAAACATCCTTTATTCCGAACGATTTAAGTAACATTTTCTAGATTTCCCATAGAGAACACAAATTGACGAGCAAATAAATTATCATGAGAAAAAGAACCCTTTAACGGACCTGGTGGGTCGATTAATTTAGCGTTGGGCTTGCTATAATCATCAAAGAATTTATTAATTTAAATTCTACATTGCCAATGACGACTGCATGAAATATCGTTGAATCACAACGTTTAAAATTTCCGAACAGCTATTGATCTTTTCCCACAAGGAAATAATAATAGAAAAAATATCCAAACGCTCAAAAATTTTTTAGAGGCTTTACAGAATACAAAGTGAAAAAACAGTCATTAACCTTTTTATGCTATCAAAATTAATGTAGCAGTAGATATTTAATTTTTAGGAGACCATAAAAATGTTGTTTGATATGTGCTTGCACCTTGAAATTTTTTTATGGCAATAAAAATGTTACTATATATCGTTTCAATGCACTGGATATTCAGTATTATTATCTTAACCAAAAAGAGAAAAAATTCCAAATTTATATGAATTAGATAAATTTCCAATCACTATTGGATACAATCACTTATTATAAATAAGACAGCAAAAGAAACAAATCAAATTACGAAATCAGGTCATTCTTTTTGCAGTCCACTAAAGTTCTCTACCTACTTTATTTCATGTTTAACAGTTTACTTATCTGTTAGACTTCTCTTATTTTGTAACCCGAGTAAAATCATTTCAGTTCACAAAATTCATGAACTACATTGGAATGAAACAATAAAACGATCTTTCTATATTTATAAATTAATCGCCTTTCCGAAAGTCTCTAATATCTCAGTCAGTAAGTTTCATTCGACAAATCTTTAATATGCAGTTCAGAAATAATTTCTTATTCGGGAGTACAAAGTCCTCATACTCTCGCTTTCCTCACTGTTACTTTTTCAACATATATATTAGTAACTCTGCAAAACTAGAGGAAAAAATATTAAGGAAAAAAAACTTAAATTTTTTGAAAAGAAATTACGAGTGGAGAACTTACAGTTTAGTTTCCAAGTCATATTTCAATTCTTTCATTTTCTGCATTTCAGTAGTATGTCGTTGTCGTTCTTGTGCAGCCGTAATAAGCTCTCCATTTTTCTCGTGCAGTAAATCTTCTAATTCTTCAACAGTTATTTTCAGTGAGCTTCCAGTCATTTGTTCTACTTGCAAACGGTCTGTTGAATTGGCAAGTTCCGTTTCTAACTGTAAACATGCATTCTATAGATGGTATTTTTTAAAGCTAAAAAGGTCTTATTGCTTAAAAATACTACAAACACTGTTCATGTATTGATATAGTTATATCACATAATAATGAAGCTATCGAAATTTTGGTTCTTTACTTTACAAATAGCTACAGGTAAAAACTCGATTTCTTTATTGTTCAATCTGAACTCTTAAAAGAGTGGAAAGATATTAGTAAGCATTATACAGTGCACAGTATGAATGAAAGGTTAAAATAGAACTAATATACAATTTTGTAGCAGCAACAGCTCTGACTATTCGTAATGGTATGAACATAACATGTTTAAAAATATACTAATTTCGAAATATTAACTATTAAAAGATATTTGTGAAAAATTCATACCTTCATCACCCTCACTTTCGCAACTTTTAGCTCATTATTCAAATCAAGTATTTGTGCTTCCTTCTCTAACAACTAAAAAATGTCACTGCTCATTATTGTTACTTTTCTTCTTAAAGTAATCCACTTTTGAAAACAAATGATGGTCGAAAAAATTTCGGCAACAGGTATTCAAAAAACTGAAAATCAATACAGTTCTCAAATTAAAATTGGAAATATGAAGTGTGAATAAGAAGGAATAAAGCAAAATAAACGTTAAAAAGTCGTAAGAGAACGAAGTAAGCGTAAAATTCAAAAGTTAATATGAGTTTCTCAAGTCATTAGTATTATATTCCTTCACCTGGAATCCGTATACATATATAAATATATATATACATATCATGCACATATATATATGACAAAACAAGATTCAAGTAACCTCACCATAGTTCGTGCTTTAGCAAGATCATCATGCATCGAGTTTTTCAGCAAAACTTCTTTCTCGACCTCATCTGTTTTCAGTCTTAATTGATCTTTCACTGAATGAAGCTCACTTTCTAAGCTAGTAACTTTATCAAGTATCTGAAACTTATCTTTCAAGCTATAATAAATACAATGTAATTTCAATTTCTACAAGAAACACTTAAAATTAATTCAGTAAAAAGTAAAAACTTTTTCACTGAACTAGAAATTAATGAAGGAAAAAATTTTTACCAGTTGTCTTTCGTGATTTAACTCACGCAATTCTTTCAATAACTCACGATTTTGATCAGTCGCGGCTGGAAAAAATTCCGATGACAAGTTTGAAAAATCACCAATAGACACAAAATTTTCATATTTGCATAAATATTTCAATATTTGGCAATAGATTTTTGACGAAAAACTTTTAGAAGGAAATATAAACCATAAAATGTTACAGAAACATTGAATGGGGTTTGTTCGCGTATTTAACGCAAATGTCAACACATCGAACTATTCGATCAATTCATATCATAATTTATCACCTCGAAATATCCTCATCAAAATCAGTTGCTACTAATGGGTATGTTTTTAACAGATCGCCTCCCAATTTGGATTAGAATAAAATTTTCATCAAAAAAGTTTCCTGAAAGCAAGACCTTTAATTACTAATTACTAGATTTCGAACATTAGATTTTAAATTTTAAAAAGAGAAATTACAGAAGTGAAAGTAAATTTTTGAAAAATTCACCACAACCATTCTCCACTTCATTAACTGAATCATGAAAAGGAGTTTTTAAACGACTTGCAACACAAAGTTCAGCAATTAGTGCTCCACGCTCATCGTCCTGCAAAAAATTTCAATAAAAGTTGAGAGAAATATTTCGAGCATTTCAGAAAATTTCCAAATTTCAATCAGAATCCAACCTTTTGTTTAATGAGTTGATGGTATGCTTCAATTTGCGCATCGTGTGCTTTGTTTTTCTGAATCTGCTTTTCCTCCAAGAGAGACAATTCTCTACGCTGCATCTTTAAAACAAATCACAAATCGACAATCAAAATACGGGAAAACCATGACGAATAAAAAAATCGTTTCAAACAAACTTCAACAATTTCTAACTGTTCCATTTTCTCTCGGACAATCAAGTTATTGACATGTTCTAGTTCAGTGAACTTCTGTTGTAGCGTTTCTTTTTCCTGATTTACCACTTTTAACTGATCGTCGAGGTGAGCTAATTGCTCTGTTTGGTTGTCGATTATATGCGTTAATTCTCTATAAATGAAAAATGCAGTATTCGAAAAAAAAATCTCTTCTAAAAAACAATAAAAGTAGTTCTACAAATAGCTAATCAAAATCAATGCAAAATTCAAAACCGTTGATAAGAAATATTGACGTAAAAAAAAAACAGCTGCTAAACTTTTTATCCTTCTCAAGCATTTCAATTTTTCGAGGACCTGCGACACCAAATTGCTTATTTTCATAAATGGTATGCTTTGCAACATTCAACTCTTTTTGAAGAAATGCCATCTTTTTATTCGCTTCATCTAAATACAAAACAGTTGTAAAAACTAGAAAAACCGGCAGTTAGATCAAAGATAAGAAAAAGAAACCTTTTTGAAAGAGAATATACGACACAAAACCAGCGTTTGATACTTTTCACCAAATTTTTGAATATTTTGATCAATATTTTATCAAATTTACGCCTCGAAATCTCAATTCTTTATCATCTTAATTGATAAAACATTAAGCGAAGATGCTACATTCAAAAATTAAATGAAAGAAAAGACAAACCAAGTTCGTCTTTCAATTGAGATACCAAATAGACATCGACTTTGGAAGTGATATGGCCACTGCGGCTGAATTCAATAAACAATTTTTTTATTCGAAACAGTAAGTTAGTCAGAAATAGAGAATCAATCAAGTTTTAAACAAACATATTAAAATATCACATGTAATACTCTTTTAACAATACTCCGGATTAAAATTAAGTAATATCGAACCATAACTGATCTATAGGAATGTAAAGCTCTGTTATAATTAAAATGGAAAAAAAGTAATATTCCATCATATATTTTATGCTTCTGTTTGTAAAAATATCAAATGTACCCTGCTTTGTTTTTAGTGTTCGATTCAGTAATTCTTCTTTTGCCCAGTTCCGTTTCCAAAGATTCATATTTTTGAAGTAATTTCCGATAACTGTTCGACAACTAAAATTGAATATTTTTTTTCGCAAATAAAATTGAAGAAACTGCATTGCCGAACAATTATATTTAAAAGAAAATAATGGAAATAAAGTCTGACAAATAATCGGAGAACTAAATCACACATCATTATTTTCATTCTTTAGTGAATTTTCCACCTCCTTGTTCCTCTTTTTTTCCATTTCCAAAGCAAGCGAAAGCTGCTGAAAAAAAGATAACAAACTGCTTTCACTAAAATACGAAAATCTAGTAATAACAACAGCAGCCCAATAACTCATCTGACCCCATACTAAAACATAACCTGTAAAAGCTACTAGCATTAAAATAAAATAAATAAATAAACCACTAAATCACACAAAACATAAACGATAACTACCAAAAACCAAACCCTTAAAAATATGTAAATAAACAAAAAAAAAAAATATAGA